>VMDO01015976.1:0-49357 GCA_007922755.1 Pedetes capensis
CTATTCTGTTCCAGATGTCTTCGGGCCTATTTTTGTGCCAGTACCAAGCTGTTTTTGCAACCACTGCCCTGTAGTAAAGTTTGAAGTCAGGGATTGTGATTCCACCTGCATTAGATTTGCAGCTTAAAAGTGTTTTGGCTATACATGGTCTTTTGTGGTTCCATATGAATTTTTGGATCATTTTTTCTATTTCTGTAAAATCAGTCAGTGGAATTTTAATGGGTATTGCATTAAATCTATAGATTGCTTTTGGTAGGATAGCCATTTTTACAATATTAATTCTCCCTATCCAGAAGCAGGGGAGGTCTTTCCATATTTTAGTGTCCTCTGCTATTTCTTTCTTTAATGTTTTGAAATTTTTCTTGTAGAGATTTGGTTAGATTGATTCCAAGGTATTTAATTTTCTGATGGGTTATCATGAATGGTATCTTTCCTGAAATTTAAATTCCTAGATTTAACATAGAACTCAATACTCCTGAAATTGATGAACACATTTAATATAATTCCTATCAAAATCATAGCAACATTTATGTAGCTGTAAAGATTATGCTAAATTGTATAAAGAAAAGAAAAGAAATATTAGTAGTTAAAACAATTTTGAATAAGATGAATAAAGTATGAGAAATAAGACTCTATCAAGTTATATATACATATGTATATACACACACGCATATATATATGCATAAATATATACATACACACAGAGAGAGGATGCCAAAACAATGTGTACACATTTTTAAAAAGAAAAAACCTGAATCAAAATTGTAATATTCATATATACCAATAACAAAAGATGACTACAGGTCATTTTTTTAATTCTGCAATTACAAGAGGTGCCCAAAATGGTTACCATAGTGGTAGAAGAGGGCCTTGTTGTTGAGCAAGGCCTCCTGGATCTTCCCTTGTGCACATCACCCCACAGTACCATGGGTCTCCAACTTCTAATGAATGTGTGTAGTGTTAGGTATGTTGGAGCTTCTGTTGCAGACTCACATCTCCATTGTGGTTGTACTTCCACAATGTTCTCGCATTCCAATTACCACTTCAAAATGATCTTGCACTCCTTGAACAAAAACATTGCTCTGCCATTTTGTTTGACAGTCCTGTCACATGGTAACACTAGCAATTTATTTGATTTGAGAAAATATCATACTACACATTGCTATCATAATTCAATTCCACTTCAAAAAGTAATGCTATTAGATGCTGTTGATTGCATCCAACTCATAGCAACCTTACGTACAACAATATGAAACACTACCTGACACTGTGCCATGCCCAGCACAATTGTCAGTGCTTCTCTGCTATCCATAGGGTTTTCAATAGATCACTGTTTTGGGAGTGGACTGACAGGTCCTTCTCCCAAGCCTACAGCACCTGGTATTCCTCGGTGGGTTCCCATCCAAGGACTAACCAAGCTGACCCTGGTTAGCTCGGAAATCAGGCGGAATCAGATGCCAGGGTAGTATGGCCGTAGGCAAAAAAGTAATACATAGATAAAATCTCTTAAAATATGTATACATTTTTTGCATACATTTTTGGCACCTCTGGCATATGAATACATATAAACATATATGTTGACTTAGGTATATATGTATTTTACCTATGTGTATTTATGTCACATAGACACACCAGAACACAAGGACATTTATGTAAATGATAGACATGTTTTAGTACTTTGTTGATCATTGGTAACTTGGGTGTATGTATATGTCCAAACTCATCAAAACGCAAACATATAAAGGCAAAATAATTATAGTTCTATAAGTTTAAAAATTAGTATTTTGCCAGGCACAATGGTGCTTGCATCTAATTCTAGCACCTTGGAATGCTGAGGCAGGAAGGTCAAAGTAGTCTGAGGCCAGAGGCAGTCCAAGTGATGCAATAAGACCCTGTTTTAAGATATAAATAAATAAATAAATAAATAAATAAATAGTGGACCAGAGGTGCAGCCCAATGGTAGAACATTTTCAAAGCATGTGTGAGGACCTGGATTCAACTCCCAAGTTCCATAAAAAAATGGTATTTCTAAAATAACCAAAACTGCATGTTATTGGCAGAGGACAGACATATTGATGAAACTGATGTGGCCCAACATTTTGAAAATCATAACTCCTTCCACTGACCTGCAACCAGAGAGGGCACAAGAGGAACTGGTCACTTTGCATGCAGAAGACTTGATCTCCTGGAAGTGGGCAGGGCCAGCCCCCACCTGGAGGCTTTGGTTAAGCATGAATGGGAAACGGCCTGTATGACAAGGATGGGCCAGCAGGTGACCCGCCCTTTTGTACCTCAGAAACAGGCAGGAGAAATGGCAGTTGATGATGGCATAGGACTTTGCAGCAGAGATATGGGCAGCAGCCTCTGAGCTTTAGGCACCTTAGCCCTGAGGAGAAATCCTGACCCAGAGTGTTTGAGGTAGGTGACAGTCATGAACACTGAGGAGTAAACAGAACCTACTCTGCATGTGTTTCACCTTCAATGCACTAAGTGACTGGACAATGTCACCTCTTGTGTCTTCCCCAGAAGCAGGTGTGGAGTTTATCCTCAGTGCACCCTGAGTGGCTTCTGGGAATGTCCCCATAGGAATCCTTTGGCTGGTCTCAGGGCATTGAGTGAGTCCTGGAGCCCCAGGAACCCCGTGCATCTGGGACTTATGTAACATGAGAATCTGTTAAGCACTAAGTTTAAAAATACAACATGTGCTCCATTTCAACTGATAAATGGTCTTACTGTTTAGAATTTCATTTTTGAAGTACTAATATCCAAAAAACCACAGGCCTTGGGTTATATTGGTCAGTTATGTTAAATGTTTTATACTCATCAGTTATATAAAATATTCAATGTTCCAAAATTGTATTTACCTTCATCACCTCATCCCACGTGGTGTATCTTGCACTGGACAAAAGGGAGTGACCAGGGTCCATTCCTGAAGGGCTAGGGTTGATTCTGGTGTCCTGTGGTCACATCTCACAGGTGGCAAAAAACTTGTCTACAATATGTACAAATTGTAGGTCAAGGAAGACACACCCTTCACAAGAAATACTTAACACAAATATATGGAAAAATAGAAATGTAGGAAGATAAACTTCATTTAAAAAATAAATGTCTTACATTATGTACTAGGAAGCATTATGTCTATCAAACCATCCAATGAGTTGTTTACAAACCATCTAATCAATATTCAAATTCTAAAAGTATTGTGTGACTTTAGAAATAGTCCCTGGGTTGCTGTCTTTTAAACACACTAAGAGCAAATATCTAAAAATTCCTATTGCATACTGTTCTCTAAAATAGTCCCTTTACACCCTTCAAACCCCAGAAGCCTCTTTGTCTGAGATTCTGGACCTGATGGTGCGTGTGGATCACTAGCTTTTTCAGGATGTACACGGAGGCATTGACATCTTAAATAGATATATATGCACATGTTTGACTTCTCATGGGCCAAGATTCTTTATGAGAGTGAGAAACTACATAATAACCATGCATAGCATGATAGAATCCCAGTACTTGAGAAGCAGATCATCTATGTGTGAATAGAGACAATGACCTGGTAGGCTGCAGAAAGACCTTTCTAGGCTATAGGGACATGGGTCCTTCGACCAGTAGGGGTCACTGCAGGACTGCCCAGGGGTTTCTACACAGCTCCTCAATAAAGACCATTCAGTCAAATTAGCCCTGACCTCAGGCTGGGCCCTGTGCTCACTGATGTGAACTCAGTAGTTGTGTCAAGTCCCCTGAGTAAGGACCTTTATTATATCTCACCAGGTGCTTCCTCCCAGGGCATCCCCAAGGCATAAAGCAGATTTTCATGCTCCTCAGTCTGTAGTGTGAACTGAGCTCCATCCCCAAGGCTGGGCAGTGAAGATGGAAACACATTGGCATGAACATCCCCTCCTCTGTAGAGGGAGGAAAGGAAGAGAGAGTTTAGGAAGACTCAATTCTCCTTTGGGGCACTGGATACGCAGTATTATTAATACACTGTTAGAATCAATATTAGTGTTAATGACAACCGTTTTTCATTTTTGTCATAGTGCTCCTTCTGCTCCTTATTGATCTGTAAGGAAACACTGGGGTGATCTCTTTCCCTGACTAGAAGCTACTGGGCCCCACCTTGTGGCACAGGCTGCTTTGAATGAAGAAATTTCTATCCAGCAAAGCCACCCTCACACCAGCACCTGCCATTGTGAACATGCTATGGAAATCTTAAAGAAGCTACAGACCTGCAACTATCTGCTACAACTACAGGTCCTGAAGATGCAGCCCCAGCCACAGCTGTTTCAAACAGTTTGCAGTTTTCCCTGGATTTTTTTTTTTCTTTTCTTCTTCTGTCACAAACCTCAGTGAGCTCTAGATTACAATGTGACTATCCCAAGCCAGAGGAAGAGCACTTTCCCTGTTGCAAAATGTACTGTGACAGTGTAAGGGGACAATATGATAGGTGTAAACACAAACCTATATTTGCATGACAAAATCACTTTGATGCACACACACCCTCTCTGCCTATATAAGAAGGCTCCTCACCTCACTCAAGGAGTAAGACCTGGAAGACACTTTCCTGTGCTCCCTCCCCTGGTGGTGTAACAACAGACCCAATAAAAGGCTTCTCTTGAGTGGTTCTTCTGCCTGCCTTGGGGAGCAGCTGAGCTTCTAACATGAAGAAAGAAGAGGAGGCAGTGACAGCAGGGAAGCAATGGGGAAGATGATGAGGCAGTGGTACCATCCCCTGTGACCCAGTGGGTGCTTGGCCAAGGTGGCACCCCAAAGTCACAAGGCTCCTCTGGTCAACAATCAGTTGTGGGAACCTCTGCAACCTCTGCTCCCTACCTATAGGGGCACCCAGGGACCATCAATTTGAAGAAGGCACCTTGGAGCCACAAGGCCTCTCTGGCCAGTAGGCAGTCCAGGAAGACTCTGTCCCTCAGTTCTCAGCCTACAGAGGAGACTGGGGACCTCCAGTTAGGGCAGCACCCACAAAAGGGATGGGCCATGAGAACAGTAGACTTAAAGGGCCAGACTCCTTTAACCCACAATTAAACAATGGGACATTGATAGGACAGGAGGTGGCATTTAATCCAAAATGCAACAGCAAAGGGCAAAGATAGTAGCAATAGAATAAAGTGACAGCTGAATAATTGTGGAAGCGTGGCCAAAACACAAAGAAGAAGGACTGTGGAAGTGGAGAGAAGGCAAGAGGAGGCAGAGGGATGAGGCTGAAGAAAGACAGAAGGCTGAAAAGAACCAGAAAGGAGAAAACTCAGGAAATGAGTTCCAGAGAACTGTCAAGCGTTGAGGAGCCAAGAGCCTCAGACACTCTGGACTCAGGAGCTGGAACACTTACAGGCTGTCAAGGATTAGGATCCTAATACCTACGCTTCTCAGGAGCTATAACATCAGTGACCATAAGAACTGTAACACTTGCAGGCTGCCAGGGCTGCTGAGGATTTCCAACTCCACAGCATACTTAAAGGGCTGTAATACTGAGGAGTGTCACCCGCTCCTGCCACCCCAACTAACTGCTGCCACCACTCCCTGCTGCCAAGTGCTGAGAAAAACAACTGCTGCCTTAGACCAACATTCTAAGGGCTCCTCCTTGCTTCCTCATGGTTTCTATCCAGGGAGAGCCAAGGCTCCCCAACCAGCTGACTAGTAACCAAAGGAGGCCAAGGCAGCCCAGTAAGATTCACATTCTGTGCTCAGATGTGGCTTGCACAGCCCAGAAAAGAAGAACAGATTTGCAAGAAAGACCAGTCTCTGTCCAGGGTGTGGAAGGTGGAGTGGAGATGAGAGGCCTTTGGGCCTCCACCAGGGAACCTCAGGGTGCATAGGTCAGAAGTCAACATTGTGGAGTCCTTTCTCTCTCCTCACCTTCCTCTCCTTGCTATGGCTCAGGATACGGGGCTGGTGGATATTCACAACAGGTCAATTGTTCCAATCTCAGGCATTGTCCTCAAATCCTAAAGGCTGTCTCTGAAACTGTAGGAGAATTTATGTCCATGTGCCTACACAGGTCTTGGAGAGCAATGATACCCCTCCTTAAAATGAGCAAATTGCCTTTCAGTGCCCAAGTGCAGAACAAAGAAGAATTAGGAATTAGGAGTTGGCCCATGCCTCATCTCTCCTCTCTCTGAAAATTATAGCCTGTGTCGTTCTAGAAGGTATGCATGAGTGGCACTCTGTTTCCATTTTTCTTTTTTCTTTGTGAAATCTATGTCAATGTGGTTCTGAGAGGAAGTGAGTGAGCCAGAGGGAGCGGTCAGGGGATGGACTTCAATTGAGCTGTTTACTGTTCATTCCTTGAGTAGCACAGGAGTCCAGGACAAATGCTTGTGGGCATAAGTGTGGGGTCACTAACAAGGATCAAGTACTGGCTGCAGCAAACATAATTCTTTAGAAGTCAAAGAACAGGTTCTTGACAATTATAACATGTATTATTTTAGTTGGTTATTGTTGTTAGGTGCACATTGTGGAGGATCGAACTCGTAGCAACTGTCATAGGGCTTTCAATGGCTGGCTGTTTCAGGACAGCTTCAGGAGTAGATTGCCACATTCTGTTTTTGCAGTGCCGGGGATTGAACCAGGTCCTCAGAAAGTGCTGAGCAGCACTCTATCAACTGAGCTAAACCTCACATCATGTGTGTGGATAGAGCACAGTTATCTGTCTCCACAGGAGAGATGCTTAAAAGTGGAATTTCTGGGTCAGAAAGAACATATATTTGAAATTTTGTTGGTAGCTTCCAATAATGCTTCCAAAAGGCCACTCTAGTTTACACTCACTTCAGTAAATGACAGAGCTTTTCTCTATATCCTTGCCAATAACATGATATTGTTAATCTTTTTGCTTATTTTGCCCCTGAGTCAAGCAAACGATAGAACTTGTTTGTTGTTTTATTGTGTATTTGATCATTGGTGAAAAGTTTTATCCATTCATATTAAGACCAGGGAGACCCACCTTCTCCGTGGAGAAGTAGGTGTGCAGTATTGTTAATACTGTTAGAGACTATGGTAATGTTAATGATAAGAGTTTGTCTTCCTTGCTGTAGCGCCCCTTGTGCTCCTTATTCTTCTGTAAGGAAACATTGAGGTAGGGGTGAGAAGATCTGATTCCCTGATTAGCAGCTACTGGGCCCTCCCTTGCAGCTCAGGCTGCTTTGAAGGAAAGAATGTTCTCCAGCTGAGACACCTTCACACCAGCACCTGACATTCAGAACTCTCCAAGGAAATGTGAAGGAAGTTATAGAACTGCAACTACTTGCCACAACTCCAGGCTCTTATGGTGTAGCCCCAGCCATAGCTACCTCAGTTTGCAGTTTGCACCAGATTTGCACTTTCTTTGTTTTGTTCTCAAAAGCCTCAGTGGACTCTAGATGACCCTGTGGCCAACCCAGGCCTGAGGGGAACACACTTCCCCTAGTGGCCCAGTAAAAGGGACCACTGTGACTGGCCAAAAGGGACTGCTGTGATAAGTGCAAGGGGACAAGGTTGTGATTGGTGTAAAGACAAACCTATTTTTGCATGATGAAATGAATGTGATTGGCACACACACCCCCTCTGCCTATATAAGCAGATTCTTCACCTCACTCTGGGAGAGAGAGCTAGGACACATCTTCGCAGGATCCCCTCCCATGGTTTTTCAGCAAAGGCCCAATAAAAGCCTTCCCTTGAGTGGTCTTTCTGCCCACCTTGGATAGCTGCTGAACTGGTAATGCGAAGAGAGAAGAAATGGCAATGGCAGTGAGGAGAGCAGTGGGAGGAAGACAAGACAGCTGTGCTACCTCCTATGGCGGGATCAGCAATGGGCACTCAGCTTGGTGGTATCCAGGAGCGTTTTCTGATGCTTGGCTAGCAAAGGCATTGGTCTCCACCCTTCTTCACTCTCAACCACTGACAGAGGGTGCCTACCTGGAACAGGCACCCAGAGCCACAAGGCTCCTCCAGACATCTGGCAGTCAAGGGTGGCTCTGCCCCACTCTGCTCCTGACCTGAAGCAGCACTTGGGGATCATGGCCAGAGCAGGCATCAGGCATCCTACAGCCACAAGGTTCCTCAAGCAGGCAGGAGTCTGCTCACAACCTACAATGGTGCCAGAGGACCACCCATCAGAACAGGCATGAAGCACCCCACAACCATAAGGCTCCTCTGACTGGCAGGAAGTTGAGGGCAGCTCCACTCCCTCTGCTTTTGACCTGCAATGGCACTTGGGGAACACGTAGTTGGAGTTGCAATCCTGCAGCTGCAAGGCTCCTCTGGCTGATATGGCATCCAGAGTGGCTCTGTCCCACATTGCTCCCCTTTCACAGGAAGGGACAAAGAAGCACCCTGCTCAGACTGCAGCCAGGTGGGAGGGGGCCGTGAGAACCACAGGCTTAAAGGCCCAGACTCCTTTAACTCACAATAAAATAGCCACGTGGCATTTAAGCAAAAGGTGATAGCGAAGGGCACAGGCAGCAGCAATAGAATAAATAGCTCAATGGTTCCAGAAGGGTGTTTAGGGCACAAAGAAGGCCAAATGCTAAATGGAGAGAAGGTAAGAGGGAGCAGAGGGATGAGGCTGAAGAAAAATAGAAGGTTGCAAAGAGCCGAGAGAGAGAGAGAGAGAGAGAGAGAGAGAGAGAGAGAGAGAGCGAGCGAGCACTACAATCCTCGTCACTAAATGAGTTCTAGAGAGCTGCCAAAGTTTGGGGGGACAAGGGCTTCAGACACTCCGGCCTCTGGAGCTGTAACATTTACAGCTCCAGGTTTACCTAGGTTTCCTAGGAGCTGGAACACCAATTGCTGTTCAGGGCTGAGGACTCCCGACTCCTCAGCCTACATAAGAGCTGTAATACTCACAGGCTATCAGAGCTGAGAATTGCCAACTGCTTGGCATACTAAAAGGGCTGTAACACTGAGGGGTGTCACCCACTCCTGCCACCCCAACCAGCTGCAGCGACTGAGCCCTGCTGCCAAATGCAAAGAGACACAACGGCCACCTAAGACCAGTATTCAAAAGGCTCCTCCTTGACTACCCATCATTTCTACCTAGGCAGAGCCAAGGGATCCCACCCAGCTAATTGGTGACAATATCTGCGTTGACTGAGTTCATTCTTCTGTGCTTTGACAGGTTATCCTGTTGCTTGACTTTCCATTCTGTTTTTTATATCTTCTTATATATCTACAGAAACTCCCAATCTACATGGAATATTAGGCACTTGTTTAGTGTAACAAACATTTTTCTCTAGTCTATTTTATGACCTTTGTTAGGTAGTCTTTCGCCATAAAGTGGCCATTA
This sequence comes from Pedetes capensis, assembly GCA_007922755.1. Lineage (NCBI taxonomy): Eukaryota > Metazoa > Chordata > Mammalia > Rodentia > Pedetidae > Pedetes > Pedetes capensis. Next base: position 9,272 of record VMDO01015976.1, read on the forward strand.
ATTTTTATGTGTTGGATGGAGTTAACATTTTCTTTATGGTTCCTATTATTTCCACCAGATATAGGAAGGTCATTTTTATCTTAATATTCATTTTTAAATTATATTCTGGTATAGTTTTTCATTTTATGGGTTTTTTAACTTCATCTGGAGTTTGTGTGTATATAGGTTTATTTATTTTCCAAATGGAAATCCAATTGTCACACATGTGACTTTTATCAAATGCTAAACTACTGATTTATCACATTCTCTCTGTAGTTCTCTCAATCTATTGATATATACCCATTGTAATTACTTTAGCTTTATGATGTGTTTTGGTAAATAACTCATTATTATTACTGTTTTTCAAAATATCCATGCCTATTCTCTATCATTCTTGCTGTTGGACTTTAGAATCTGTTCCCTAATTCTCAAAAATCATTCTTTTTGTGTTGTATTTAGAATTAACTTGAAAAGAACCTACCTCTTTACAAGGCTAGCATTTTCAACCAGGAGCACAACATACTCTCCATTCACACACATTTATGTCAACTAGAGAAGTAGTTTATTTTATTCACACAAATATTACATGCTTGTTGTTATTAGGTGCCATCAAGTCCAATTCATACTGACTCTATGTTCAGTGGAATAAACTCCCTGATTCTGTGCCAGGCACATGGTCTTATTTATGTTTAAGCCCATTGTTGCAGACACTGTGTCAATCTATCTGGTGGAGGGTTTACCTTTTTTTCATTGTCCTGCCACTCTCCCAAACATGATGTCTTTCTCCAGGGATTGGTCCCTCCTGACTTGTTGTTGTTGTTAGGTGCCGTCGAGTCGGTATCCGACTCATAGCAACCCTCACAGGGTTTTCAATGGCTGACTGTCTCGGAATTACCTTGGGAGTGGATTGCCAGGTCCTTCTCCCATTTTTGTGGTGCTGGGAATTGAACTCGGGACCTCAGAGACTATAGCACAGCGCTCTACCAACTGAGCTAAATCCCAGCCCCGGTAATCAACTTGCTGCAGAGGATGAGGCAGGAGGATCACGAGTTCGAGGACAGCCTGGGCAACACTTATGGGAGAAGGACCTGGCAATCCACTCCTAAGGCAATCCCGAAACATTCAGCCATTGAAAACCCCATGAGGGTTGCTATGAGTCAGATACCGACTTGATGGCACCTAACAACAACAACCCGCCTGACTACATGTCCAAAATAAGTAAGATGTAGTCTAGCCATCATTGCTCCCAAGGAGCACTCTGGTTGCACTTCTTCTAGGACAGATCTGTTGGTTCTTTTGGAAGTCCATGGTATATTCAATATTCATCTCTAGCACCATAAGTCAAAAGCATCAATTCTTCTCCAGTATCCCTTGTTCAATGTCCAGCTTTCTCAACCATATGACATGACTGAAAATACCATAGAGTCAGGTACACCTTTGTCTTCAATGTGACATCTTTACTTTTCAATACTTTAAAAAGATCTTTTGCTACACCTTTTCCCAAAGCAATGCATGTTTTGATTTCTTGACTGCTGCTTCCATGGGTGTTGACTGTAGAACCAAGTAAAGCAAAATCATGGACAACCTCAATCTTTTCTCCATTTATTGTGAAGTTGCATACTGATCCAGTTTAAGGATTTTTGTTTTGTTGATATTGAGTCAGAATCCATACTGAAGGCTACATTCTTTGATCTTCATAAATCCTCTTCACTTTCAGCAAGCAGAATTGTGTCACCTGCATAATGCAGGTTGTTAATGAGTCTTCTTCCATTCCTGATGTCATGTTCTTCCTCATAAAGTCCAGCTTCTCAGATTATTTGCTCAGCATAGAAATTGAAGTGATATGGTGAAAGTATATAGCCCTGACACACCTTTAAACCTGGCAGTGTTTCTTCGTTCTGTTCGAACAACTGCCTCCTGGTTCATGTACAGATTCCTCATGAGTGCAATTAGGTGTTCTGGTATTCCCATTTTTCAAAGTGTTATCCATAATTTGTTATGATCTGCACAGTCAAATGCCTTTGCATAATCAATGAAACATAGATAGACATCTACTGATATTCTCTGCTTTTGGCTAATATCTACCTGACATCAGCAATGATGTCCCTGGTTCCCTGCCCTCTTCTGAATCCAGCTTGATTTTCTGGCAGTTCCCTATCTATATGCTACTGCAGTCACTTTTTAATGATCTTTAGTAAAATCTTGCTTGTGTGTGATATTAATGACATTGTTCGGTAGTTTCCACATTCAGATGGATCCCCTTTTGGGGGAATAGGCACAAATATGAATCTCTCCCAGTTAGTTGGCCAGGTAGCTGTTTTCCAAATCTGTTGGCATAAACATGTTAGCACCTCCAGTCCTGCATCTGTTTATTGATACATCTCTATTGGTATTGTGTCAGTTCCTGGAAACTTGTGTTTCACCAGTTCCTTCAAGCTTCTACTTCATCCTTCAATACCATTTGTTCCTTCATATGCAACCTCTTGAAATGGTTGGTCATCTACCAATTTTTTTTTGTATAATGACTCTGTGTATTCTTCCCATCTTCTTTCAATGTTTCCTACATCATTTTATATTTTCCCTGTAAAATCTTTCACTATTGCCACTCAAGGCTTGAATTTTTTTCTTTACTTCCTTAAGCTTGAGAAACACAGGCATGTTCTTCCCTTTTGGTTTTCTGTCTCCAGCTCTTTGCAGATGTCATTATAATATTTGTTTTTGTCTTCTTGCACTGCCTTTTGAAATCCTTTGTTTAGTTCTCTAACTTCATCATGTCTTCCTTTTACTTTAGCTGCTCAATGTTCAAGGGCAAGTTTCAGACTCTCTTTTCACATGTAATTTGGTCTTTGTTTTTTTTTTTTTCCTGTGTTTTTAGTAACATTTTGCTTTCCTCATGGTTATCTTTGTTGTCAGACCCCAACTTGTCTGGTCTTCTACCATTCATGTCTAATGCATTGAACCTGTTCTTGAGGTGGTCTCTGAACACAGATGGGATATACTCAAGGTCATACTTTGGCTCTCTTACACTTGTTCTAATTTTCTTCAGTTTCAGTTTGAACTTGCATAAGAGAAGTTGATGGTCTGATCCACAACCAGTACATGGTCTTGTTCTGACATTTAATATGGAGATTTTCCTTTGTTTCTTTCCATAAATGTAGTCAATTTTGTTCCTGTATGTTCCATCTGGTGAAGTCCATGTGTATAGTCGCTGTTTATGTTGGTGAAAAAATGTATTTGTTGTGAAAAGGTTATTGGTCTGACAAAATTGTATCATGTAATCTCCAGCATCATTTTTGTCACCAAGACCATATTATCCAACTATTGAGCCTTCTTTGTTTCCAACTTTTACATTCCAGTCATCAGTAATTATCAGTATGTCCTGATTGCACGATTGAGCTATTTTAGATGCCAGAAGCTGATAGAAATCTTCCTTATCTTCATTTGTGGCCTTAGTGGTGGCTGCATAAATTTGAATAATAGTCATATTAACTAGTCTTCCTTGTAGGTATATGGATATTATTCTATCACTGACAACATTATATTTCAGGATATATCTTGAGATGTCTTTTGATGATAAATGCAACCCCATTTTTCTTCAGTTTGTCATTCCCAGCATATGATTATCTGACTCAAAATGGTCCATGCTGGCCCATTTTAGTTCACTGATGCCTAGAATGTCAATGTTTCTGAGGTCCATTTCTCTTTTAATGATTTCTAATTTTCCTAGGTTCACACTATGTACATTCCATATTCCAATTATTAATGCATGTTTACAGTTGTTTCTCCTCATTTTGAGTCATGCCACATCAGCAGATGGAGGTCCCTGGGGCTTTGCTCCATTTCCATCATCAAGGTAGACTCTACTTTGAGGAGGCAACTCTTCCCCAGTAGTCTTTTTTTTGTGTGTGTATGGTACTGGAGGTTGAGCCCAGGGCCTCGCACTTGCATACTTTGCAAGTGCTGAACCACTGGGCTGCACCTCCAGCCCTTTTTTTTTTTTTTTTTTTTTACTTTTTGAGACAGGGTCTCACTAAGTTCTGCGGACTGCCTCTGGTCTCAAACTTGCAATCCTCCTGCCTCCACCTCCCAAGCCACTGGGATTAGAGGTATGTGCCACCATCCCTGGCTTCCAGTAGTCTTTGAATGCCTTCCAACCTGGGGGGCTCATTTTCCAGCACTATATCTGACAGTGTTTCTTTGCTATTCATAGGGTTTTCAATGGCTAGTTGTTTTGGGAGTGGTTTGCCAAGTCCTACTCCCTAGTTTGTCTTAGTCTGGAAGCTCAGCTGAAACCTGTCCACCATAGGTGACCCTGCTGGTATCTGAGGTACTGATGGCATAACTTTCAGCCTCATAGCAATGTGCAAGCCCCTACAGTATGGCGAACTGACAGACATGTAGGGGATTATGTGCTCCTGTTGTGTATTTCTGAGGTGTTTTAATATACTTTTATTGAAATTGTACATTTCCCCCCAATTTCATATTCTAAATATTTACTACTCATACACCAGAAAAACCTGTTGACTTTTGCATGTTGCCCTTGTATTCAGTCACTTTAATTCCAGTATGAGTTATAATGGTACTTCAGCTGGTTCCCCTGTGTTGGTTCACCTTTTAATAGACTAACACATCCTTTGCAATGAAGCATTTTACCTCATTTTCCATCATACTTATACCTCTTGTTCCCCCTTTGTCTCACTTCTTTGGCTAGAATCTGTACAATTTGTTGCATAGAAAAAGCTTAAGTAGGCAACTTTGCTTTGTTTCCAACTCAAATATTTTGTTTTTAAGTGTAACGGTTGCTTTAAATCTTACAAGATAGTTCTTAATGAAGTGAGAAAGTTTCCTTCAATAATAAAAGGCTGAATTTTTGCCTTTTGTATACAGAACCAAGTTTTGGATTTGTATTACTATTACATTAAATTGTTTCAAAATTCTTTTGTGTGTGTGTGTGTGTGTGTGTGTGTGTGTGTGTGTGTGTGGTACTGGAGGTTGAACCTAGGGCCTCATTCTTGCATGCTTTGCAAGTGCTGGACCACTGAGCTGCATCCCCAGCCCATTTTTTTTACTTTTCAAGACAGGGTCTCTAACCTATATGAATAATGTTTATCAAATTGCATACATGAAAATTGTCACAATGAAAAGCATGTCAAAATGAATCACATTATGATGTACATTAAAAATTTCTAAAAAAAAAAAAAAAAAAAAAGACAGGGTCTCACTAAGTTAGGCAGACAGCCTGTGGTCTCGAACTTGTGATCCTCCTGCCTCCACCTCCGGAGCCACTGGGATTACAGGTGTGCGCCATCACGCCTAGCTCATTGTCTCAAAATTCTTATATGCATGCCTTTAACACAACCATTGTCAAATACTTATGTTGCTAAGGTTTTTAAAAATGCTGATCCAACCCAATGGGTAATCTTCCAATGTAAATAATCTTGGGAGATAAAATCAGATTGGCAAAAACATAAGGATTCTTGCCAGTGCAAACTCCTAGAGTATGACTTGGGTGGCCTTTTTTCTTTTTCTTTTCAGTATTTTAATGATATTTTGTGTTTTGGTAGGGTACCTTCTTTACATGTAGTGACTCAATGAGAGAAAGCATCCCGGGATGACTCCAGACTTGGACTCAGGGAGAAATTGCTGAAATGAGGACACTGCAGAGGATGATATTTTCAGAGAGATGAGTTTAGTCAGGACCTGTTGAGTTTGAGGTGTTTGAATGATATTCAAGCAGAGACAGGTTCAGGAGGCAAAATATATGTGAAGCAGGATCCAAAAAGAAAGCTCAGGACTGGAAATATAGATTTGGGACCCCTGAGACATGGGGAATGCACAGTGAGGGTCAAATGCAGAAATGGTGGGAAGAGTAGCAGGAAATCCAGGTAATGGTCTAGGAGTCAACAGCCATGTGTCAACCAGGAAGAAACGAGTGGGAAGTCTCAGACACCAAAGAGAGGAGAGTGACCAGAAAGGGAGGTCTAATGCAGCAACATCAGGGTACTGGGAAGAAACTGCAGAACTGACTGAGACCAGGGCATTTTTGGCTTTGATCTGAGAAGTTTCAGGGAAATAGGAGGGTAAGAACCAGGGAAGTCCTGCCATATTGGACCATGCAAAATAGTGCCTACCGTGGATGGGTTCCTTGTGGGCACTTTTGGATGGATAAATGGATGGATGGATTAAACAGAAGGGTTAATAGATGGAAAGAATGGTCTTAGAGATCAGAGAAGAATTCATGAATGAGGTGGGACTGAGCTACTCATCTCCATGGATACAAATGCAAGTAAAACAACCTCCATGTGGAAGCTCCTTAAGCCAGGAATGACCTAGTGTCCATGGATCCAGAGTGGAAGGTGGCCTGGCTAGACTACAGGAACTTTTAGGGAGGAGACTCAGAGACCCTAAAATGAGGTCAGGAGAGGCTCTGACTGGGCTGGGATTTAGCTCAGTGGGTCGAGCGCTGCGCTGCAGTCTCTGAGGCCCTGAGTTCAATTCCCAGCACCGCAAAAATGGGAGAAGGGCCTGGCAATCCACTCCTAAGGCAATCCCGAAGCACTCGGCCATTGAAAACCCTATGAGGGTCACTATGAGTCGGATACCGACTCGACAGCACCTAACAACAACAACAACAGGAAATACCTCACTGTGGGAAGAATGGGCATTCCAGGGTCAGCAAGTCCTCAGATGTCAAAGCACCAAAAAAATCCCAGAAAACCAAAAAGCATGGTAAATACACACAGTCTCCCTGGGAGCCCAGAGTTCTTAGACCTGAGAAGGCAAGGATGGAAGTGGGTATAACTTTCTCACAATGAAACTTAACAACACACTCCACTCATTTGCTTTCTATCCCAACAACTCTGGACTCCGTTGCTTAGGAGAGCTTAGCTTCCCAGTATAAAAGGCTTGTAGCGGGGGACATATCAGTGGTCCCAGTGAGTTGCAACCAACAGTCAGGAAAAAGGTGGACTGACTGATCCTGGTTAGGTAAGTGGGTCACCACACAGTGGGCACAATGAGGGCTTATCCAGAACCCAGAGTACAAAGCACCTTAGTACTCCTTCCTACTCAGACCCTTCCAGAAGGAAAGTTTAGATACCCCCTCCCTCATTAGCTAAAGATCCATGATCAGCTGAGGTTATAGCTGAGGACCAAGAAAATATCAAATGAGTAGTGGATGAAACAAGCAATAGGTATCAACCTGGAATACCTAGGTGCTATGGTTTCAATGTGGCTAATCCCTTCTGAAAATCCTGTTGAAACTTAATCCCCATAATGAGACACTGAGAGGTGAGACCTTTAAGAGGTGATTAGGGCTCTTCCCTGACAAATTTATTAATCCATCCACGTGATTAAAGGATTAGTGGGGTAATAGGCCATCTCCAAGTTGGATCACTAGAAAAGCCAGTTTGGCTAGGCCTTTCTCACATGTCTGCTGCCATGGGAGGCCCAGGATCACCTTAGGATTCTGCTAGGAAGAAGGTCATTGCCAGTGTCGCCCCCCAACCTTGGACCAGAGCCAAGAGCCAAAATGAACCTCTTCTCTTTATAACTTATCCAGTCTGTGGTACGTGAGATTGTTGTTAGGTGCTGTCAGATTGTGTCTGGCTCATAGCAACATTTCAATGGCTGACTGTTTGGGGAGTGGACTGCCACATTCTTCTCCCATTTTTGCAGTGCTGGAGATCCAAATCACATCCTCAGAAAGTACAGAGCAGTGCTCTAGCCACTGAGCTAAACCCCAGCCCATGCAATACAGTAGTTGTTACTGTATGATTGTTGTTGTTAGGAGCCCTCCAGTCAGTTCAACTCCTAGCAACCCTCATACAGTTTTCAATGGCTGATTGCTTCAGGATTGCTTCAGGAGTGCATTGCCACATCCTTCTCCCATTTTTGTGGTGCCACACATTAGAGTTGCCATATTTAGTAAAATAAAATAAAGATACCCAGTGAAACTTGAATTTCAGATAAACAACAAAGTGTTTTTAGCTCAAGTAATTCCTACGTAATATTGGGACATATATACTACAAACCACTCATTTGGGGAGTGTCCTACGTTTTATCTGGCAGCCCTCTTCGTGACCAATTTACAAAATTGTACCTTCTTTCTTTGCTTGTCATGTATATGTATTTTTATATTTATTAACCATATCCTCTTTTCTTATTATCACTATTATTTTATTTACAAGTTGTTAACAGAATATTTGGAGGAACCAGGACCAAGTTTGAAGAAAAATTAATATTGTTATCTGTAGATGAAATATAGTGTCATCTCCTCATTTCAGGGAGAAGGGGAGAAACACTTTGTTTAAAGGAATGTTGTTAGGTGCTGTCAATTTGGGTCCAACTCATAGTGACTGTAAAGTCATCAGATGAAACACTACCCAACACTGTGCCATGCACATGCTCTTTTTATGTTTAAGCTCAATGTTGCAGTCACTATGTTTCTTCTCATCTTGAGTTGTTGCCACATCAGCAAAAGGAGGTCCCAGGGGCTTTACTCCATTCCCATCATTAAGGTCAACTCCACTTTGAGGAGGCAACTCTTCTCCAGTCGTTTCTTGAGTGCCTTCCAGACTGGGTGACTCAGTTTCTGGCACTATATCTGACAGTGCTTCTCTGCTATTCATAGGGTTTTCAATGGTTAATTGTTTCAGGAGTGGAAGGAGGTCCTTCTCCCTAGTCTGGGTAAAGGACAGTTGCGTCTTATTACATGGAAACACTGCTTTGTTCTTAGTTTCTCAAAAGTTCAAATGTGTGTAGAAGGATATATATGGAAGCTGCGTAGGAAAAGGGACAGATGATGCCTCAGGTCTAAATCCTCCACTCCTTGCCCTACTGTACAAACCTACCCGTAAACATCTCTCCTGAGCCAACTAGTGCAATACTAGGTTTGGCCAGTAGAGGGTGCTGGAGGGTCATTGCAAGGCCATAGCAGCCAAATGGTGCATCACTTGTACTTGTCTGCTTTCCTTACTTTATGTGGAGCAGAGCAGCCAACAGCTCAGGGTTTGGATGACCCAATCACACCTCATTAGGCCTGACTGACCTGCTCCAACTTAGCACCTCTGTCCCCCTCTGACCACCTTGCAGCCATGTTCCTGGGTAGGTCCAGCCTCACTTCATGGCAAATGGCCCACTCCAGCCTTCTTCACCTACTGGTCATGGTGAGCCACATCTATGCACAGCCTTGGTCCTGATTTCTTTGACAAGGAGCTAGATGATCTGTCAGCCAAATTCTGGCTCACGCCACCTAAGACTGGTATTACCCAGCACCCTATCTCAGATGACATCTTCTCCCTTCGCAGCCATTCATTCCTTCAAGTATGTATTGATCACCTACTACATCCCCAGCAGGAATCTAATAAACATTTGGGAATGAGTCTTTGTACAGATGTAAGTTGTCTTTTGGATAAATACCATGGGAAGGAATGGCTGGATGGTATGACAGACATTTTGTTTGTCTGTTTATTGTTTTGGGGGACAGAGTCTTATGTAGCGCAGGCTGGCTTTGAATTCACTATATAGTCCAAGCCAACCTTGAACTCACAATCCTTCTGCCTCAGTCTCCGGAGTGCTGGGTTTATAGGCATCTGCCGCCACATCCATCAGTTGCTTTACTTTCTAAGCAACCACCAAACTGTTTTCTCAAGTACATGAGCAATCTTACTTTCCCACAAGCAATGTGGAAACGGAAAGAAACACAGAAGTGAACACTACAAAAGTCCTTGCTCTCCTGGCAATTACATTTAAGAGAGGGAACAAGACAATAAACAAACTATACACATAAAAGATAGTAACAGGTAATGATAAGCTGTAATGAGAAATCTGAGTTTTTTTCTGAGTTTTAAAATTCATATAGATGGCTCTATATTATACATATCATTTGGCTACAGTTTTTCATTCATTTTTTAGATCTAACCAGGATAATATATAGATCTAGTTCATTTATCCTACCTGCTAAATCACCCACCATATAAACATACCACTATATATAGATGGCCTGCAGCCATAGCCCTGTGGCATCCGATCCTGTCAGATCTCGGAAGCTAAGCAGGGTCAGGCCTGATTAGTACCTGGTTGGGAGACCACCTGGGAACACCAGATACTGCAGGCTTGGGAGAAGGACCTGGTAACCCGCTCCCAATAATCAGTCTGCCATTGAAAACCCTATGAACACCAGAGAAGCACTGACAATAGTGTTTCGCCTGTTGTATGTAGGATCGCTATGAGTCGGATACTGACTCGACGGCACCTAACAACAACATATATAGATGGGCAGGGGTTTGGCTTAGTCAGTAGAATGCCACTCTGTGCTCCCTGAGGCCCTGGGCTCAATCCCCAGCACAACAAAAAAAAAAAGGGGAAAAGGACCTGGCAGCCCACTCCCAAAACAAATAGCCATCAAAAACTCTATGAATGGCAAAGAAGCAGTGACAGTGCTGGCCATAGCACAGGGTCAGGGAGTGTTTCATTCTATTGTACATAGGGCTGGACCTGACTCAATAGCACCTAATAGCATAAATAGATGGGGTATATACTAGCTACTTGGGGGTTGGGATTTAGCTCAGTTGGTAGAGCATCACTTGGCAGTCTCTGAGGTCCCAGGTTCGATTCCCAGCACCACAAAAATGACAGAAAGATGTGGCAATCCACTGCAGAGGCAATCCCAAAAACAATCAGCCATTGAAAACCCTATGAGGGTCGCTATGAGTCAGACACAACTCGACGGCTCCTAACAACAACAACAATAACATACTAGCTATTTACATCATTTCCAACTTTTTGCTGTTGTAGTATTAGTAACTGCTGCAAAAATAATGCAGCAGTTAGCCACTAATGCTGTTGTAAATAACACCCAGAGGGGGAACTGCTGGCTCCAAAGGAGAGCATATTTTTCAGTTTTACTGCCCTCTGGTGAGGGCTGGAGGAAGCTGCAGAGATCAAGCACTCAGCTGGCACTGAGCTTCAGTGCTCTAAGTTGAACGGAGCTGGGAATACATGCCAGATCTCAGAACTGCCAGTCTCTGCAGTTCCCCCAGGAGATGGGGTCATCTCCTCCCCATGCAGGGCGGCTACTGCCCACCTCCCCCAAGCCTCTTGCTGCCTCAACTCATCACATAGCATACCACCTTTCCCCCTCTCTGTAACTGTCTGCCACAGCTGCGTTCCATCGTGGGGTTGTGGCCAGTTGTCCCCAGATTCCCTAGCCCATGATTGTTCCTTGTTTTCAGGCTTCTGGAGTAGCTCAGTCTCAGACAATGTGTTCCTTCTCAAGATGGCGTCTGGTCACAGCCCTCCAAGAAATGGAGCATGGCAAAATGGATCTCCTCTCCAATGCTGACCCTTCAGTCAGGAAGAGCCACCATCTCACCAAATCCCCCGAATACATCCAAGGATTTCATGGACTGTGGGTTTGACCTATGGGAATGCCAGGCTCCTCACAGGGCTATTGGGCTTACCTTTCAGATGAGGCTTCTTCTTCTCCTCTCCCACCACAGGGATTAAATTTCTACATGACTTTTAGAGGGGACACACCATAATCCAGCCATAGCACCTCAGTTTCCCAGTCAGTGACAGTAAATGCTCGCTCTGCCTAGTGTTGTGCTGATAAATGTTCAACAACCACCTCAGAGTGCATGTAGGGGTTGGGGAGCCCTAGTTTGTAACATTTGGCCAATTTCTGGGTGTAAATATTCCCATGATGGTTCATTTTGCACTCCCAAGGTGCACCCCTTATCAGAGACTTTGGAAAAGTCACCTTTCATCATCCGCTGTCATAAGAAGCCACCTCCAGCACACCACGGACTGAGCTCTCTGCAGCTGCCTGGTTACTCCATTCTCCATTCCAGGGGCAGTGGTCACCTCCCTGTGCTTCTGTGTGAGTGGACGGTGACATCTGGTGGCAAAGCCAAGCAAATCACAGACCACATAGGGAAGGTCCTTGTGGAAGGGTCTAGAACAGGAGAAAGGAGTAAGAACCCCACCCACTCTGACTCCCCACCTCCCAAGGGGTCCCCCTCTTTCTTAATCAGCCATGGGACCCATCTGCTTCAAGGAAACCCAGTGTCTGGGGAGTGCACACCGGGGGACCCCTACAGGTCTCCCTCCATGGGCCAGTGTGGGACATCTTGGTTCTTGGGATTAGAGTAAGCAGTGACCTTCTGGAGCAGTCATTTTCACTGTCTGCCTGTGGACCCCCAGCCTGGCCCCTGGCTGCAAACTGCCAGAAGGGCTCCTCAGCCCAAAGCATTTGCTACAGTGTTTCTAGAACAAGCCGTACTCTGCCAGCAAAGCCAGAGGCCTTCACTCAGGATGAGGACTTCCTCTGGGTCCTGGAAGTCAGCCCCCTGCCTCAGGGCCTTTCTTTGGTTGGAGACTGATTTCACGTGTAACCCTGGCCTCCCAAACCTCAGCACCCTAAGTCCCAACCTATGGTAGGGTAGCTGGGGCTCCTGTGATAGCACAAATACTACACTAGCTCTTGCCACCAAAATCCCCTTGTGACAACAGATGGCTGGCCACCGAACCTTCCCCTATTCCACAGGATATCCGTACAGAAGGCATCTTCCCATCCCGGGCTCCAATCCCAGATCCCCAGAAGGGAGATGTGGGGAAATGTTGTTAACTCAAGCATAACTGCCACCCTTCCCGTTGGTGGCTTCTCCCCACCAGCTTCTCCCACATCCTCAGGCAGCCGTCTCCCACCCCAGAAGCTGCTCCTGCAGACCTGCTCCAGCCCCCACACCTTCCAGCAGGGATGGGCCACTCAGGCCACGCCCTCTGGCAATAACTGGTCATTCCTATGGGCAGCTCTGGGTCACACTCTCAGATGGGATTCTTTGCCTCCATCAGGTTGTACATCCCTGCAGAGCCATGTGCTCTCAGCAAAGGTCTGAACGTCAGCCTTGTATGGAGGCCCATGTGGCCCTTGCTGTCCAGCCTCCCTCTCCTGACCTCCATTTCCTTCCCTGGCCAGCCTCCCTCTCTTGACCTCCTGCCCCTCCACTGACCAGCCTTCCTCAGCGCAGTCAGCGCTGCCTTCTGAACTGGCTATTGGGAATTTCTTATACTCTTTTTTGGCCTTTTCATGAGGTAACAAGCCTTAAGAGTAAAAGTTTCCATTCTAATTACTGGTGTAGCTTGTTCCCTAACTCCTCTCTGTCTGGCCTAACAGCAGGGCATCAAAAAATGGCCTGGAAAGGGGGCCATCTCCAGACTGCTGCTATCATCATCTAAAACCAAAACCAAAATGAAAATGCCTTCCTCCAGAAGTAAGTGGGAGGTGGAAAGTGGCGTCAGGGAAGTATCCTCTCACTCCTGTGGCCCTGTGTAGCCAGATAAAACCTAAAGAGAATGCAGGGAGAGGGGAGAGGTCACTAATTCCAACCTGAACCACGGCTACAGATAGAAATCAATTATCATCAGTGAGAGGGAGAAGTTTGCCACCAAATGTCCACTTCTCCATAGGGCACAATGCTGGTAGTGTGGGGGTAGTTGTCGTCGTCGTTGTTGTTGTTTGTTGTTGTGGTGGTGGTGTTACAGTACTGAACTGGGGGGTTAAACACAAGGCCTCACATTCTAGGCAAGTGCTCTACCACTGCACCATGGCCCCAACCTCTCTCCCTTCTATTTTATTTTGAGACAGGGTCTCACTAAGTTGCTCAGGCTGCCTCTGGCCTCAAACACATTCGTCTTGCCTCAGCCTCCCAAGTAGCTGGGATTATAAAAGTACACCATGGTGTCTGCCTGGGGTTGTGTTTATCAAAGACATCTTGAGGAAATTGCCTTCCCATGGGACATAGTCTGGTTTTTGGCATCAGGCTGCTCAAAGCTTTGGGGCTCTCCCTGTCCACTCCATTCCACATCCTCTGGGTTCTAATGAGTGGAGACTCCAGACACCAGGTCTTGCTGAATGCAAAGTGGCAGCTGCCACAAGGAACAGCTTAGGGGAAATGTTGTGATGACACAACCCAATTACTGTCATTGTTTGTTGTTAGGTGCTGTCGAGTGGAGCCCAACTTATAGTGACATTATGCACAACAGAACGAAACACTTCCCGGACACTGGGCCATGCCTGGCATTCTCTCAGTGCTTCTCTGCTATTCATAGAGTTTTCAATGGGTGATTGTTTCAGGATTGCCTCAGGAGTAGGCTGCCAGGTCCTTCTCCCATTTTTGCATAGCTGTGGATCGAACCTAGGGCCTCAGTGCGCAGAGCAGCACTCTACCAACCGAGTTGTTAGGTGTCATCAAATTGGGTCCATCTCAAAGCAACACTATGGTCAACAGAATAAAATACTCTCTGACACTGTGTCAGTGCTTCTCTACTAGTCACAGAGTTTTCAGTGGCAGAGTGTTTTGGGAGTGGATTGCTAGGTCCTTCTCCCTAGCCTGCAGCACCTAGTATTTCCAGGTAGTCTCCCATCTAAGGACTGCCCAAGGCTAGTCCCGCTTAGCTTCTGAGATCAGGCAAGATTGGATGCTGGAGTTGGATGGCTGCAGACACCAACTGAGTTAGTACAACCCAAATCAGAGTTCAATTGGATGTGGTGGATCAGCCAGCATGAGCTCAGGCAGCTTTCTTTGGGGTGGCCACTGAGAGGAGGGGCAAAGGATGGATGTAGACACTCTCTCCTCTGCAAGAAGCAATGTGGAGCCCACGTTCTACTAGGACTAGTGGGATTCAACCCAGGGCGGCTATGTTACAGAAGCCTGTCCAGTGATGTACAAAGAGATCAAAACTTTCTGGTGGACAAAGGAAGTATGACTGCTTGGGATCAAATAAAAACACTCCTGGAGATGCCTCACGCCCAGTTCTGTTAAAAGGTGATGGGCGAACCCTGTGCCCAAGAGCTGCACTGAAGGCCAAAAAGGAGGCAACCAATCTTTCTGCAGCATTTGCTTTCCCTACAGGCTTTATACAGGGGGAGTGAGGCTAGCCCGCCGGCTCTGTAACTTCCCAAATATTTCTGATTCTGAGTTTCGGGGAAAGAGAGGAACCCATCGTGCCATCTTGTCCTCTTTCCACACCTTTGGGATGTCCTAGAGTGGAAACTTCTGACTTCAGAGACGGCCTAACACAGGGTGGACATGGACTCTCATCCTCAACAGCCCCAATGTCACATTGTCCAAACGTGTTCATCCCTCATCCCTTCCTGGGCTTCTCAGGTGGAAAACCTAATGCCAGGTGAAAAGGCAGTGGAGGTTCAGCCTGCAGTGATTAAAACTGACATTCTATGACAAACTGCAGCTGAGAACGTTGAATTTTGCTTTTTTTCCAAACAGCCTTTCATGAATAAAATAAAGAATTGGGGTCCCTGGACAGATCGCCCAGTTAAGCTGAATAGACACAGAGTACAGCTCAAGAGTCCAAGACTGCAAGCTTCTGACTGGCCATAGGACAATAAGCCTCTTAGCCTTCGGGTCACAAATCCAGGAAACCTGTCCTGGCTGACATACAGGACATCAGCAGTTGGATTAATCCCATGGATGCCCTCTCTGCAGGAAGAACACTCTCTGGTTAGAATGTTGCTATTGTTAGGTGCTATTGAATTGGATCCAACCCTACAGACAACAAAACAAAACACTCCCTGACCTGACACTGTGCCAGGCACATGATTTCTTCTATGCTTAAAGGCCATTGCTGCAACCACTGTGTCAATCCATCTAGTTCAGGATCTTCTTTTTTTGTTGACCTGCCACTCTCCCAAACATGATGTCCTTCTCCAGAGATTGGTCCCTCTGACAACATGTCCAAAATAGGTAAGATGCAGGCAGTTAGAATAACTGGAATCAAATCATTAAGGCAATCCCCCCACTGCTCATTGGAATGGAGACAGAAAGATCACATCTAGTAGGAAACTTCCAAAAGGAGGGACATTAGTGATTCATGTCCTTTGGAGATCTAGCAGTAAAACAAGATATAAGCCAGCCTCTCTTTGTCTTTGCACTGCTGACCAGCAAAACTGAGAGAACTATACTAAGATGCCCCCAATATATCCTTTATACTTACCACCAAAATATACTGAGATTGGTGCATGAGTCTCAAATCATGATGGGAACTCTCCACACTGACCTCTGCCAGGTCAAGAATACTGAACCAGAGACAAGGGAAACATGCTTTGAATATTCTCGCCAAGATCCCAAACCTGACCCATTACTGGGAAATGCCAGCCAGGTGCCTTTGGCCACAATACAGGTTGATTGTTGAGGCCCTTCCACAAACAACCTCCAAATTTGGTTCCTTATAAAGCACAGTCATATTCACTGAGTCAAACATCATCCCACTGACGCAGCCAAAGTGGAGCCCATCTGTAATCCCAGTGACTCAGGAGACAAAGGCAGGAAGATTGAGAGTTTGAGGCCAAAGGCAGCCTGCAAAACTTAGTGAGATTCTTTCTCAAAATAAAAAAAAAAATGGCCTGGGGTGCAAGCAGTGGTAGAGCATCCCCAAAGTATGTGCGAGACCCTGAGTTCAACCCCCAAGTAATGCAAAATAAAAATAAAATAAAATAAGTAAAAAATAAATCACCTCGTGGGAAATGAAATAGCATCCAGTTTCTACAAAACTTCAGGCTGAGATTCTTCGTCACTGGAGGGAGTCAGAGGCCATAAAATATCATCCAAGCTTGAGGTGTTCTACACAAAATTGCCACCAGGTGACGTGCACCTGGTAAGGGCTGGCAGCTAACAATTTGTTTCTTGTATCATTGTGTCCTCCCAGTGAGGGGGATGGAATGGATCCAATCCTAAAAAAGAACTGTCCAACATTAGGAGCCAACAACATAGTAAGTTCCAAAGTGTCTGTCAGGTTGTCATGCTGTGGAGACTTGCATGCTGCTGTTAGGCTGAAAGCTATGCCACTGGTATTTCAGATACCAGCAGGATCACCCATGGTAGACAGGTAGAAGGACCCAGCAGCCCACTCCTGAAACAATTGACCATTGAAAACTCCATGAATAGCAGAGAAGCACTGTCAAATATAGTGCTGGAAAATGAGCCCTCCATACTGGAAGGCATTCAAGAAATGACTAGGGAAGAGTTGCCTCCTCAAAGTAGAGTTGACCTTAATGATGGGAATAGTAAAGGCCCTGGGACCTCCTTTTGCTGATGTGGCAACAACTCAAAATGAGAAGAAACATAGCGACTGCAACATTGAACTTAAACATAAAAAGAGCATGTGCATGGCACAATGTTGAGAAGTATTTCCTTCTGTGCTACATAAGGTCACTAAGAGTCAGATCTGTCTTGACAGCACCCAACAATGACAACGTTGTAAGTACTCTGTACCCTGAAAGGACTGAGAAAATAAAAAGTCAGACCAACAAAGGGTTTTATTTATTCTATAAACTAATGTGTGGCTAGCAAAAAGAAAAAGGTTTAATTTTAAAAGGAAAGAGAGATTTAGACTCATTGAGGTTTCCGTTCTTGTCTTCCAGCAATGAGAGATGGTGCAAGCACCCAGCACGGCATCCACGTCTACCAATTCAAAAACCTACTGAGGGGTGGCGAAATACTCCACTTCCAGAATGGCAATAGAGTGTGTGTGTCTGTCTGGAAATGCTCTTCAGGACATGTAACAAATAAAGAAACATTTATTCACAACAATCTACCAAAACTTGGCAAGCATAGGCATTTCAACCACAGTCTGCTCCCTCCTTCCCTGATGCCAGCCCAACATGACAGAAACTCCATTCCAGTTGTGTGCAACACACTCTTCCCACCCACCCCCAGGTCAAGGGCTATGGTGTCTTCCCAAGAGGGGCAATCTCTTAGCATTTTTCTTCCCACTGCAGCTACATGTTGCAGAGGCCAAATTCCAAGTGACTGTGTCAATAGGTCAGGGCTCTCTTCTTCCACTCAGCCCCTTCCTGTGGGACAGAGGTTCTATCCTGGGTGCAGCATCCTAAGAATGATGAGACACCCATCACTCTCGCCCCATTTCATTCAAACAGCAGAGGTTCGATGCTATTGAAGCAATCTGAGAATCCCAGTGCACCCCCCTAAAAAAGCACCATACCAAAGCAGAGGTGTCACTCCGAAAGAAGCTGCCACTGTCCCACCCCCAGTACCGGAGCCATAGCTCAGTGGGAAAGGAACAGATAGAACAGAGAGTTCCAAAGCCTGTCTCAAATGCATTGACTTCATTTTCAAAAGAATGTAAGATATTTCAAGCCTGTATCACTCTTAAAACAATGGAACCTGTGGTAAAAAGCAACTAGGGGAAATCAAGCTGCCATGGTGGTGTCTGTAATTCTAGTACTCAAGCGGCGGAAGCAGGAAGACAGTAAGTTCAAGACTAGCCTAGGATATATAGACAGACCCTGTCTCAAAAAAATTTTTTTAAGGAGGCTGGTTGTTTCATGTGAGTTAAATTAACTTATGAGAAAGAACCAGGAGAACGGAGAGCTGAGAGGAGCCCTCTTCAAGTCAGAAGAAATCTCAAACACTGACCTCAAAAAGGAACACTACTAATAAGCCTGAAACTAATTGGGTCATTATATCAATAAAGATGTCTTTTTAAAAAACTGAAAAATGGATATTCTGGCCAATATGGAGTAGCAGGGGTCAGATTTACTCTACTTCCTGAAATAATAAATATATATGATGTATATACATATTACTTATGTATACATATACATATGTATATCATATATGTGCATGCATCTGACATGAAATAATGGCATGCAAGTCTTTGCATATCACAGGTGATGAAAGATAATATAACCTGTGACAGAAGGGAAACAAACAAGAGGAGCCTCAGATTACTACACGGAGATTTTTAGGCTGAGTCTCAAGGAGAGAAGAATGTAGTTAGACCCCAATGATCTCCCTGGGTTAAAGAAATAGATCTGTCCAGGCAGCTGGAGTTCACTGGGCAGAATACCAAAGAGGCAAGAACTGAACAGAAGGAGAACTCTGCAAATGTAAGGATTCAAGTATCCTACTGATTAGTGATCAGTATGTACCTAGGAGGAAACTACCTGACACCAAGGAAAAACTACATGAAAAGATTAAAGAGAACAACCCCAGAGAAAATTCAAGACTACTAATAAATGCCTAATAAGCATGAAAACATCATAATTCATCAACCATTGGATAGAGTATTCTCAAGAATTTGCCTGGATAGTAGAGAAAATTAACTCTAGATTTTAATGTCAAAGTCTCAAGATCTAAAAAAAAAATCTTAAAAGTAAGCTTGGAATAGATTACAGTGCTTCCCAAAATTTAACCATGTACCTGAACAAAACTCAGAATATTTGTAGGAATACAAAAATATCTACCACCCAACAAAATAAAATTTACAGTATCTGTCATTCAACCAAAAATTACCAGGCATGCAAAGAAGTGAAAAATTATGATCCGTAAAAGGAAAATATCAACCAATCAAAACTGATCCTGGCCAGCACTTGGGAAGTTGAAGAAGTAGGATTGCAAGTTTAAAGCTAGCTTGGGCTACATAGCAAGACCTTGTCTCAAAAACAAAACAAATGGAAACAAAACCTGGTCCATAATTGACATATATAACAAAATGAATAGTGAGGATATTGAAGTGGTTATTATAATGCCATTCAATGTGTACTAGGAACTGAAGCAAAGATCAAAATGTTTGGTAAAACATGGAAGGTTTTTTGAAAATTAAATTCCAACAACTACAATGGACTTAGGCGGTTTAGGAAGGAGGATCAAAGCCAAAGGCAGCTTTCACAACTTAACAAGATCTTGTTTCAAAAATTAAAAAATTAAAATAATAAAGGAGGAAAAAAGAACTACAATGAATGTCCATGATGAAAAATACACTCAATGAGATTAAAGACATATTAGAAACTGCATAAGAAAAGAATACTAAACTTGAAGACAAAGTTAAGAGAGTCAAAGGACTGGAAAAAATGAACACAGCATAAGTGACATCAATCAGATAATTTCAAGTGGTCAAATATACATTTAATAGGAGTCTCTGAAATAGAGGAAAAGAAAATTCGAAAAATTAATGGCAGACAATTTTCTTAATTTTGTGAAGATGATACATAACAGATGCAAGAAGTTCAAGAAACCATAAATCACAAAAGCAGGAAGAAAACCATACCAAGGTAGATCATAATAAATTTCTTCAACCAACTCAATTAAGACAAAAATTTTAAATTGGCTAGAGGGGAAAAATTACATTATATACTGAGGAACAAAGGTAAGGGTGACATAGAGTTCTTTTTTATTAGTAGTTTTTTTAATGTACAACTTAATGGGTCTCATGATGATATTTACATAGAGTTCTTATAGGACCAATTCAAGGACAGTGGAGCAACATCTATAAAGTATTGGATTAAAAACAAAATAAAGTTCAACTAGGCACCATGGTGCATTCCCATAATCCCAGAGATTCAGGAGGCTCAAGCAGGAGGATTCAAGACCAGAAGCAGCCTGTGCATCTTAGCAAGACTCTGCCTCAAAATGAAAAGTAAAAAGAAGGGCTGGGATGTAGCTCAGTGGGAGAGCATTTGCCTAGCATGTGTGAAGCTCTGGGTTCAACCCCCTGGGTATTGGGCGGGGGGGGGGGGGGGGGAGTTAATGTAGAATTCTTCACCTAGGAAAAATATCTTTCAAAAAAGAAGGGAAAGTAAAGATTTGTCAGATATACAAAAGCTGAAAGAACATATCACCAGATTTGCACTACAAGCAATTTTAAATAACTCATTCAAGCAGATGGAAATCTGGATCTACACAAAGAAATAATGAAGAGTGTCAAAAATGGTATTTATTGGGGCAAACAAAAAACTTGTTCCTATTATTTAAATCTCTTTAGAAGATATCCAACTGTATAAAATAGATATAATTGGATTTATAAATTAAAATTTAACATTCATAACA
The DNA here is from genome assembly GCA_007922755.1 of Pedetes capensis. Lineage (NCBI taxonomy): Eukaryota > Metazoa > Chordata > Mammalia > Rodentia > Pedetidae > Pedetes > Pedetes capensis. Next base: position 30,118 of record VMDO01015976.1, read on the forward strand.
AGGGTAAGGTACAATGTATGACAACAGTATCACAAGAGCTAGAAGAAGAGAAACGGAAGAATACCATTATAAAGTTCTTATACTGCATGTAAAGTGAGAATAGTTGAGCTCAAAGGTAAAATAGATTAAAGTAAAGATGTATACTATACACTATAAAGCAATCACTTAAGTACCATAAAAAACTATACATAATAAGCTAACAAAGGTGATAAAATGAAAGCATATGTGTGTACACACACACACACACACACACACACACACACACACACACACACCAATTAATCCAAAGGAAGGAAGAAAAAGAAAAGAATATACAGGACAGATAGAAAACAAACACTATGGTATATTTACATAAACCATATCAATACTCATAGTAAATGTAATGATACTCACCTACCTGGATTGACACAGTGACTGCAACAAGAGGCTTAAACATAAAAAAGATTATGTGCCTGGCACAATGTTGGGGAGTGTTTCATTCTGTGGTATATAGGGTTGTTCTGAGTAGGACCCAACTCGATGGCACCTAACAACAATAATAAACATGATAATTAAAAAGCAGAGATGATCTAATTTAAAAAAATAAAACCCAAACATATGCTACCTATAAGAAACCCACTTTAGAGCCACGCATGTTAACACATGCCTGTAACCCACACAGTGGAGAGGTGGAGGTAGGAGAATCATAAGTTGAAGGCCAGCCTAAGCTACATAGTGGGAGACCCTGTCTCAAAAAAAGAGAGAGAGAGAGAGAGAGAGAGAGAGAGAGAGAGAGAGAGAGAAAGTAAAGGAAGGAAGGCAGGCAGGTAGTCATTTTAAATACAGATTCACATACAAATAAACTAAAAGTGACATGATAGAAATGTACCATGCTCACACTCATTGATGAAAGTTGAAATGGTTATATTACTGTAAAATATATTTTAGAGCAAAGAATATAACAAAGTACAAATTTCATTTCATAACAACAAAGGGTCAATTCATCTAAAGTACATAATGTTTATTCATGATGCTATGAAAAAAGCTGTTTGTTGTGTACATTAAAAATTTTAAGATAAAGTGAATAATATTAAGGCATTTTCAAAAACTACATAGGGAATTTGATTAAAATGTTTGCACTTGATGGTTAAAAATTAATAAAACAGGTTGCTTAAAATCAGAAATAAACATCCAACAAAAAATGTAATGACTTTTAACAGAATTTGAGTTTGTAACTTTAGCCAGCTTTAAACAGTTTGGATTCTTGTACATAAAAGATTTCAGATGGAAAGATAACAAAAGGAATTGTCGCTTCCATTATGAAAATTTGTTTTAAAAGTATGAGAAGATGCAAACAAATATTTTACAAAAAGTGATTTTTCAAATAAATTTCAAAACAATTGCCTATAGAGTACAAGCCCTTTCTAATGAAAACTTAATGGATTCAAAATTTGAAAATTGTAAATGTCTTTCTTTAGTTTTAGTGGATTCATGAAATATGAGCCACCATTCAATTAGTATTTTAAATATTTTTTCTCAAAGAACATCCAACCTATGAAGAAATGTTGTCAATTTATGACCTATAAAATCAAATTTCTGGCACAGATATTTTAAACCATTTACATTTATCAAGAATAATTTCAGCTACATAGGATAAATGGTTTTTATCATGATAAATAATGAGCCACCTACATTAGGTGAAAACTCTGAGTTCAGTGGGATTTTAAAACAAGAGATTGATGTTCCCCTTGTTGCTTTATCCTACTTTGTTATACATATTGAAATACTTGTGCTTAGTTTTTATAGCAGGCTCTATGAAAAGCATCATGGATGGATATACTTGTCAAAACCATTCAGTATATACCAGCATATTCTATGAGTCACCACTATTTTATGGACCTGTTAAAAGAAATAGAAGGCAAAGAATTTTTTAAAAAATATGTCAGTCCGTACTTACATTTTCTCAATAATATGTACTATCTGTGAATGAGGGAAATGAGCCAAGGGAAGGAAAAGCTTACTTGTGACCTAACTAGCAAGGTATGAGAATTTATATTGAGGCTTAAGTTTTTCATAATATAAATCAATAATGATGATTTTAGACATTCTCTGGGTATGACAACATACCAAAAAATTTAATTGTAATCGGCAATGTTATGTAAATGGACTGAAAAACTATAGAAAATCTTGACAAACACTTTGTGACACTGATCAACTTTTTAAAACTTCAAATTATGTAATGCGTCTTACTAAGGTGGCAACAAGTGGTAGTAAATTTACTTAACTTGGACAATTATGAAATTGACATGCCTAGGCATCAAAGTCAAATCAATTCTTCTAAAAAGATGAATTACTTTTGTCATTGATGTAAAGGAAAATGAAATTTCATCATTTAATTCAGTTACTGGAAAACTTTTCAACATGTTTGGAACACTTGATGCTTGATCTACTTTTTCAGCCATAAATTTTATTAAATCTAAATAAAAATCAAGCATTTCTGATGAAAAGCTACAGTGAGGATTGAGATGTGCTGCGAGTATATAATATATACCAGATTTCAAACACTTAGTGTAGAAAATAAATATATAAAGAATGTCAAATGTTTTTTAACATTAATTGTATATCTCAGATACATTGGGTTAAATAAGGTTATATTCCTCACTTGCACCTGCTTCTTTTACTTTTTTTAAATGAAGCTACTAGAAATTTTAAAATTATATCTGTGATTCACATTATTTCTATTGGGCAGCACTGAACTAAACTAAGACCATAGTAGTTTGCTAAAGAGACTAATGATAAATTCTGACTGGCTTACAATAAGCGTCCCTGCCCTTGTCATAGACTCAAGACTGTTGCATTATTGTGAGAATTAAATGGGTTGATACATGTAAAATGTATAGAAGGGGGTGGGCACCTAGCTAGCTATGTGTTTACTGTTATTATTGTCATTATTATTATTGACCAAGATTTGTTTAAATAAAATGAAGAAATGTATCAAGAAAAATAATACCTAGTCCACATTCAAACTACACACATCATGAGTAAAAGAGCAAACTGCAAAAACTAAGGACCTCTGGGACCAGTTCTTCAAACCAGAGCTGTGACTAAAAGATAAGTTGTGCCTTGGCACAAAAGTTAAGGATTGCCAAACGCAAAGAAATGAGGAGAAGCTCAGTCAAGATTATCAAGATTATCAAGATAGATATTTTAGCACAATATTATAATCAATGAAAATGAATGCAAAAGATCCACTATGAACAAAATAGCAAAATTACAACTAAAGTCAGGAGCAGAGTTACTGGCCGTGTCTCTGCACCAGGATTCAATATGGCTGGGAAAGGTACTGTTACTATCACCGATCCTGCTTCAGTCCTGTCACGCTAGTCACGCCCACACCCAGCCTTTGGCTGTTAGTCCCTCCCACATCCAGCCTGTGGCTGAGGATGACGCAATTATGAATGGCAAGGGGACGGCCCTACGCCTGACCTCGCAGCCAAGACGGAACACCCAGGCTGCCCCGCGGCCCTTCCCAGGATTCCCTGCAAGCCAGAACCGGAACTGGAGCCCAACGTTGGCCACCTCCCCGCAGGAAGTGCAGTTTAACTGGCCCAGCAACGCTGTCATGGAGAGCCAGACCACCTACCGTCACTACTGGAACTGGACCACTGGGGGCATCCACGCCCACAGCCCGTTAGACACGTTGGTGACCATTTTTTACCTCCTGGTGGTCCTAAGCATCGGCCTGCGGGTAGGGCGTGGCCCAGGGGGCGGGCTCGCGCTGGGACACAGGGCTGGGTCTCACCCCTCCAGTCAGTACCTGGTTCCCATTTAGCATTCTGGAAATGCCTCTGCACATCCTGCAGAGGAGACCTCTTCACCTTCCCGGGCCCAGCTACTCTCCATCTTTGCAGTCTAGAGTAAGAGCACTTCATCCGCGAAGCCATACTGGACCATCATCTCTGCACATGCTCCATAATCGCCCCTGCCCCTGCTCATAAATCAAATAGGTCAACTGCTCCTGTACCTGCTGGCTAAAGCCTAAAACCTGAACAGTGAGCCTTGTGATGATAATCATGGTGATGATGGTAATCCTCATTACCAAGCTGTGAATAGCATAGTCTGCCCTCCCCATCCAGGAGTTCCCCAACTACAGATTGAATAATAACACTGAAAATATTCAGAAAATATTTCATCTGTGCTGGACACATACAGACTTCTTTCATTGTCATTATTCCATAAACAACACAGTATGACAACTATTTACATTGCTTTAGGTATTATAAGCAATACCGAAATTATAATCTAAAAATGATTTAAAGAACACAAGAGGGCGCTGGGCGCAATGGTGCACGCCTGTAATTCTAGGGGCTTGGGAGGTGGAGGCAGGAGGATGGGAGGTTCGAGACCAGAGGCAGTCTGTGTATCTTAATGAGACCCTGTCTCAAAAAGTTAAAAAAATGGGCTGAGGGTGCAGCTCAATGGTCCAGCACTTGCAGAGCATGCAAGCTTGAGGCCCTGGGTTCAACCCACAGTACCAAAAAAAAAAAAAAAAAAAAAAAAGAGGATGTGCTGGAGATTATATGTATATACTACATCATTTTATATTAGGGACTTCATCACCTGTGAGATTGGATGTCCTCGGGGATGGGAGAAGGACATGGCAATCCACTCCCAAAGAAATCCTGAAAACAATGAGATGTTGAAAACCCTACAAGGTAGCTATGAGTCGGATTCCACTCAAGGGCACCTAACAACAGGGAGTCCTGGATCCAATCCTATGTGAATACTGAGAGAGGACTGTATTGTTATTTGAGCTGATGTTCAGAAAAGTCAAGTAACAACTAGGGAATAATGGAATTCAGAGTCAAGCCTAGAGCTATCTGACCTAATTCCTGAGCTTAATCACTCCATCTTGCAAGCAAGACCTCAACTCATGTATAACTTAGGACTCTAAATACTCCCTTCAAATGAGAGTAGAGGGCTTACATTTTTTTTCTTCTAATACAAGGTTGTCTCACTAGGGTGGAACCAAATCTCTGTTCCTGCCATCTACCCACTAGAGCTTAACATATAAGTACTCCAAAGAATGTCCCTTAACCATACCACCAAGGGCCAGCCATAGCCACGTTTTGCTTAAAGGTTGGGTGGGTGCGAATGCTCTGGGCAGCGATACAGTGTCTCCCTTAACTAAGTTGTTAATCATTAGAGGCCTCTGCATGGCCTGCTTCACCAAACAGGAGTAGCTGGTGACAGTGCCACCAATTGCTATCCAGCTTTCATCCCCATATGACCTTTACTTTGGAGTGTTCCACTAGGCCATGGGCAGGATGTTACTGTGGAGAATCTGGCTCTTCAATGTACAGTCATGGGACACTCTTGAGAGCTTACAGTCTATCAAGAAGATGGAATAATGGAGACATGGACTCCATCCTATTGAGATAATTTTGTACTACAAGAAAGAACACAGTTGGCTCTCTACATCCAAGAGCCCCAGAGCCATGGATTCAACAGCTAAGGAGCAAAAATATTTGAAATATTTTTATAATTTCATCTATGCTAAATAGGCTTTTTTCTTGTCATTGTTTCCTCAACTATAAATTATAACAACTACTTATGTACCATTTGCATTGTATTAGGTATTATAAGTAACCTAGAGATGATTTAAATTCTACATGAGGAGGGTGTGGGTTATATGCAAATATTATACCATTTTATATAAGGGACTTGAGCATTCTCAGATTTTGGTATCCCCAAGGGCTCCTGGAACCAATCCCTCATGGATACCATGGAATGACTGCACGGGTCCCATATTTTGAATATAAAAAGAAAACTTAAAGCCAGGCATAGTGGTACACACCTATAATCTCACCACTTGGGAAGTTGAGGCAGGGGGATTTAGAGTTCAGGGCCAGCCTGGACTACATAGCAAGTTCCAGGCCAACCTGGGCTACACAGTGACACCCTGTCTGAAAACAAACAAACAAAAAACCAAAAAACTATGTACTAGCTGGGTGATATAGTATACGACTGTTTTCCAGTAACTTGGGAGGCTGAGGTTCAAGGCCAGGGGCAGCCTGTATAACTTAGTGAGACCCTGCCTCAAAATAAAAAAATTATAGAGGCACTGAGGATGCAGCTCTGAGGCAGAGTACTTACTTAGCATGAGCAGGACCCTGGGTTCAACACCCCAGTACTGCAAAAATAAGAAAATAAAAATCACATACTGTCGTTACCTATAAAATGCTTGCGCTTCATTGTAAAAGTGAAATATACATGAATAAACAAATACTCTTCCCTCATCCATTCCCATCTCTCTGAGGTAACTAGGAACTTTGTATCCTTCCTCCTCTTTCTCAAGTCTTATACAAACATATGGACACTTATTAGAGTTTTTGTGTAATGACTTCACACAAAAAAATTGAATCACAGTATGGCCATTACTCTGAAGCTTAACTGTTTTTCCCTTAATGTATTTTGGAGTCTCCCACAAGTCAATAGATATAGAACTCCTTTGTGTTTTACATTAGCTAAAGGAAAGTTGTACAAGTATGTATGCTTCAGCCCTTCTTTACTAATTGACACTTAGATTTATGACCAGATTTGTTTGTTCAGCGTGTTGCTTTTAACCTATGTAGCATAGATTCCTGAAACTGGAATTGCTGGCTCAGAAAGGTATGTTCACTTGTTTACTTTAGATTGTAAAAAATACTACAGGATGGCAATCTGCAAAGGAAGTCAAGATTTGCATTTCCTACAAGCAGGATGGGGCTGGGATTTAGCTCAGTTGGTAGAGCGCTGCGCTGCAGTCTCTGAGGCCCCGAGTTCAATTCCCAGCACCACAAAAATGGGAGAAGGACTTGGCAATCCACTCCCAAGGCAATCCCGAAGCAGTCAGCCATTGAAAACCCTATGAGGGTCGCTATGAGTCAGATACCGACTCGACGGCACCTAACAACAACAACAACAAGCAGGTTGGGCTGGGATTTAGCTCAGTTGGTAGAGCGCTGCGCTGCAGTCTCTAAGGTCCCGAGTTCAATTCCCAGCACCACAAAAACGGGAGAAGGACCTGGCAATCCACTCCCAAGGCAATCCCGAAACAGCCATTGAAAACCCTATGAGGGTCGCTATGAGTCCCATACCAACTCGAGGGCACCTAACAACAACAACACAAGCAGGATATGAACGTGCCCTTTCCTCAAGCTCTCACCAGCCTCGTTTAATTTTTGTTTGTTCTTTTTGCCAATCTAATGTGTGAGTAGTAATGTCTCATCGAAGAATTAATTTGCACTTTCCAGACTCGTAGTGAGATTGAACATCTTTTCATGAGTTTATTGTCCATTGTTTTTTGTTTCTGTGAGTAGCCAGTTTATTTGCCCATTTTTGAATGAAGTCATTTGTTTTTGCTTTCACCACTGTCATCTGAATCATGGATGTTTTCCCAAAACTGTCATTACTCTAAAGCAATGTTTCCCAGCACTGTGGAGCTGACACATGGAGCTGAATGATTTCTTTGTTGTCGGGAGAGGAACTGCCTTGTATGTTACATGATGCTTAGACGTATTCCCAACCACTACCTAGTGGTGACAACCAAAATATCTCCAGATGTTGCCAGATGTCCCCTGGGAGAATGGGGCAAAATCATCCCTGGTTTGAACTACTGGTTTAGACCTGTTGGTGGTGTCTGTCTGCCCTTTGTTCACTTTGAAGAAATCACCTCACTCTCTTTTCCTTTATATTGTCTAGATTTCCTTACTGGTTTAGGAAACTTTTCCTTTACCCCAAGATTATATAGATATTAACAGCTTCTTCTAATATTTTATAGGGTTTTTTATATTTAAATCTCTAGACCATCTGGGATTTATCTTGATGTGATGGGAGGAGTCTAGTTTTATTTTATTCCAGTTATTAAATGTTGTTGTTGTTGTTGTTAGGTGCCGTCAAGTCGGTATCTGACTCATAGGGTTTTCAATGGCTGACTATTTAGGGATTGCCTTGGGAGTGGGTTGCCAGGTCCTTCTCCCATTTTTGCGGTGCTGGGAATTGAACTCGGGATCTCAGAGACTGCAGGGCAGCGCTCTACCAACTGAGCTAAATCCCAGCCCAGTTATTAAATAAGCTCCCCTTATCCCTGAACTGAACTGGCTGCCTTTGGGTGGACAGACTCCTTACAGGCACCTGTCTGCTGGGTCCTGTCAAACTGGATGTCTTAGTCTTTGTTGCTGTGCCTTGGCTCTTGCAGGATATTAATGGGTGAAGGGTATTCTTTGGGAGGGGGTTGTTTCTATCAGTTTCAGTCCAGAGATGTTTGAGAAAATATTGGGTGCAAGTTCCATCCCACCAACGTAGCTGCTAGAGTTTGTTCTATTCTTCCAGGAGAGCAGAGAGGAAGAGTCAGTCACGTGCTTAAGCCACCTTCTTCCCAGAATCTCTTCTTCCCATGTGATTCTTTTTTAATTGAAACAGAGGGTTATTTCATTCTTCTTTTAACATTTTGTAAATTCCTTTTAAAGTCTTAGTACCTCTATTTACTTACAGCTGACACCTTCCTCAAGGAAGATCGGCTGTGCACATACCAGGACCTTGATAAATATCTACTGAATGGATGAAGTTAAGACTCATTTACTGTGTGTGAATTTTGATAGTTATTTCTTAGGCTTAAGCCTTTATGATGTGAAGAGACTGAACCATTAAAATGCAGATAATGTGAGTGGTGGTAATAAGAAATGCACTTTTTTTTTTTTTTTTTTTTTTTTGCAGTACTGGGTGTTAAACCCAGGGCCTTGCACTTGCATGCTTTGCAAGTGCTGGACCACTGAGCTGCACCCCCAGCCCATTTTTTTACTGTTTGAGACAGGGTCTCACTAATTTACACAAACTGCCTCTGGTCTCGAATTTGCAATCCTCCTGGCTCCACCTTACGAGCTGCTGGGATTACAGATGTGCGCCACCGCACCTGGCAAGAAATGCATTTCTATTAACCAGCTGTCATCCTTAGCTCATGCTGCTGGGTAATCCAGGAAATCCCCAGTATTATCCTTTGACCATATCAGGTACTAGATCTGGGAATCAAAGCTGGGACCCTCAGTAGAGAGGACCTGATACATCAGAGGGACAATGTAGTAATGACATGACTGCCCTCCTGGAAAAAGCTAGGCACATGCTCAGACTTGCCATTCCTGACGGACCCATACATTCACCAAACTGTTTATCTCCTGACTCTACCAGACCCTACGGCGCTGGCTATTTAGAGAGAAAGAGAAAGCAATCTTCTTTTCACAAGAGTGGAGAGAAGTGGCCAGGCTGTGCCGTCTCATGATGGAGAGACAGTCTCTGCAGCTCAGCAGTCATGGCTGTCCTCTGCTTGAGGGGGTAGTCTTTCCTGAAAGGAAAGCAGGGAAGGATGATTTGGGGATGACTGAAGGCCATCTCTCTGAAGACCTGTGGCTTTGGTTTCATGTATTCCACCAAGGTGTTTTTGTTTCTGCTTTAGGGTGTACTGTCACACAATCGTGCAACAATAAAGGACTTCTTCCTGGCTGGCCAAAATCTAGCATGGTGGTTGGTGAGTAAGGCTTGAGTGTGGCAGTCCACTTGGGGGGCTCTATGTTAGCTTGTTTATTACTGTAATTTAGATGTCATACACCCAAAATAATTTGAAGTTACTATAATCCTAGCACCTGGGAGGCGGAGGCCAGAGGATCGCAAGTTCCAGGCCAACCTAGGCCATGTTAGTGAAAGCCTGTCTCAAAAATAAAATTAGCAAAGAAAAATAAGTTAAAAAAGAAAAAAAAAAAAAAAAAGAAAGATGAAGTTGGCCTGGTTGGGTACAGCAACATAGAAAAGGTCTCAGAGAGGTGGAGCTTTGTGAGCAGGATTTGAAGGTGGAGTACACTTTTCCAGGTAGACAAAGCGTGAGAGCATTCTTGATAATTTGGTCTTTGATTTTAATCTAGTTTGGGGTTTTTTGGTTTGTCTGGGCTTTAGGGCTTTGGGTTTTCAATTGTTGTTTTGTTTCATTTTCATTTTTGAAACGAGGTCTTGCTATAGCCCAGGCTGGCCTGGAACTCGCTATGTAGACCAGGCTGGCCTCAAACTCATAGCAATTCTCCTGCCTCAGCCTCCTGACTCCTGGGATTATAGGAGTGTGCCACCACATTTGGCAATAAGTTGGTTTTATGTGTGCTTCATATCAACAGTTGGATTGTGGTTTTAAGTGGATTGGGTACCTCCACTCCATTCAAAAGTTACTGTTGGTTTAGGAAGTATTGTGTTCCCTTTATATAACTCTAGGCTTTTTTTTGAGAGCAACAATGGTAACTATTTAAAAAAAAAAAAAGGTTACAGTCCAAATATAGAACTTGAACTTTTCTCCCTACTCCATCTTTTTAACCATAATTTCAGTCCCCACAAGTATTTTGTTATATGTATGTTGCCAGAATTCCTCCTATGCAGATATGAACATGTATGTATACAAGTGTAAAAGATATAAGATATTAGAGATTATGTTATATGAATATATTTATCACTTAACACAGTTAGTTTATTCCTTCTGTGTGCCCCATGGTGCTTCATCATAGGCCTGTACCTTAGTATTTTCACCGGTCTGATAGATAATCAGGGATGTCATTAACAGTTTTAAATTACTTCAAACAAATCACACACTTGCTAATACTGTTTTCCCACGTTGGGGAGTTGCAGGTACGTGACTGGAGCCTGTGGGGAGAGGCCACAAAACTGGCTCTTCTCCTTCTTTCACTTTCTCCCTCTTTTCTTCTAATTCATGGTTAGGGGCTGTGTAGAAGAAACATGAGCAGGAATTCTGCCCGGGGAATAATGCTTTTGAGAAAACATGACACCTAGTGGGCATTTACATTGGTGAGAATTAATGCCAGGAAAGGACTGAGAATTCTGAACTGTGATTATCTTTTGATTTTCAGATAGGTGGTTCTCTTTTTGCTTCAAATATTGGCAGTGGCCACTTTATGGCCTTGGCTGGGCTAGGAGCATCTTCAGGAATTGTTGCTGGGGCCTTTGACTGGAACGTAAGTCATACTTTTTTCAGCAACTAACCTCCACCTTTGTCATTGCCCAAACAAAACCCATAAACATAAAACTTGCTTAAGTGACTATTAAAAACTTCTTGAGAAGTCATGGAGGAAATGAACTGAACCTTTGATTTTCCAAAAGGATTGTACTGCTTTTCATTCTTAGTAAATGAAGAGACAGAATGTTTACACTCCAAGGAGCATAGGAGTACAGTGAACAAAGAACTATTAGGAGATCATTAAGATGGCGGAAAAGATCATATTAACATTTAATTATGTGTCTACATATATGTGTATATACGTGTATAGATACGTGCACATACGCGTGTATGTAATGTGTGTATCTGTAGGCTTTTTTGCAATACATATTGAGAATGGATTCAACTGAGCTTTTTGAGATGTTCAGCTAGTTACTGCAGATCTCCTAACTAATCTCTCAGGAATACCAGTTTCAACCATAGACCATATAAAATATTAGATTTTTTTAGCTCATGGAATGTGTTTGTTGTAGGATATAGAATTTATTCACCTAAATTATAAATGAATTAACTTATTTTAGATTATTAATCTGTATAAATCATTTGGCTTTTTTTTATAAATCAGATAACTACACACTTTCTGAGACTCATCTTTTTTCTTATTTGTTGTTGAATGCCGTCAAGTCCGGTCCAACTCATAGCAACCAAATGTACAATAGAATGAAACACTCCCCAACACTGTGTCATCCCCAGCACTATTGTTCGTGCTTCTCTGCTATTCATAGAATTTTCACAAAAAATAAAGAATACTTCTACAGAGCCCAAACCTAAGTTTAAAAGCCTTGTTTTTTTTAACCACCATTTACTGCTTAGAATTTTTAAACATCTCCTTTCTTCTTTGTTTTTTTTTTGTTTGTTTGTTTTTTGTTTTGTTTTGTTTTGAATACTGGGGATCAAACCCAGGGTACTAGGCAAGTGCTGTTCCATTGAGCCCCACTCCAACTCTCTTTTTATTTTCTATTTTTTATTTTTTATTTTCTATTTTGAGATAGGGTCTTGCTAAATTTTACAGGTTGCCTCTGGCCTTGAATTCACGATCCTCCAATCTCCACCTTCTGAGTAGCTGGGATTACAGGTGTGTGCCACCGTGCCTGGCAGGCATGTGCTTTCTTCATATATTCAACTCACCTTAGCGTTTCATTATGAAGAAAGTCAGGCCTGCATTTGTTACTTAATGTCAGTTGTGGGACATTTTGGTATAGTTTCTCTCCCTTTTCCTTGAGTGTTTTCTCATTTTTCTTTTCTCTTTTTAACTATCTTTTAAATGTACTTATAAACCACCTTCATTTCTGTGTAGTAGTACACAAGCAATAAATTAAAAAGCAGGATGCATATGTTGGAAGTTGGATCAGTTAACTTTCCCAAATTAAGAATCTTCTTACAGGCAAAGATGGTGTGCCTGAAAGCTAAGTTCGTGGTGCTAACAAGTGCAGCCTTGGGCCTTTATTCAGAAGTCCCCATTGGCAGTACATCTATCAGACTCAAAGCAGATAGTAACTGAGCTTGCATCTCATTTAAGAGCCTGTCATAGATGGTCCCCTGACTTCATCGTTCTGCCTCTTTTTTGATTTCAGGCTATCCTTGCACTCTTTCTTCTTGGCTGGATATTTATTCCTATTTACATTAAGGCTGAGGTAAGTGTCCATTATCAGTTACTCTATTCTCTACAGTATTTTTTCTTAGAAATATTGCATGTGTACTAAAAACATCTTGAAGGATGAGTTTAAAGTTCTCAGCCTTTTGGTCCTTATTCTGACTTCCCTAAATCCCAAAATGCCTAAAATACATCATTCTACCTTGGGTAACAGTCACCAATATGCTATGCACTATGGCACATGCCTATAATCCCAGCAATTTAGGAGGTGGAGGCAGGAGGATTGTGAGTTCAAAGCCAGAGACAGCGGGCATAATTTAGCAAGACCCTGTCTCAAAATTTACAAGTTAAAAAAAATCTTTTATTTTTACAAAGTAAGTGTGTGACTCAGTGGTGGAGTACTTAGTTAGCAAGCTCGAGGCCTGGGGTCCAGCCCCCAGTACCACACACACACACACACACACACACACACACACGCACAAACAAATACAGATACCAATAACTGTCTGCTTATCAAGAGTTTATCTTTTCAGGCCTTTATAGAAAGCATTTTAAAACATTATTTTTAAAAGAACCTAAACAGATGAAAAGAAAAACCGTGTTAATGATCGGAGGACTCAATATCCTAAAAATGATAGTTCTCCCCAGTTGGTATGTGCATAGAATGTAATTCCAAATGAAATCCAAATAGAATTTCTCAAAGGACTTGACAAACTGATCCTAAAATATTTGTGGAAAAACAAAAGTATAAGAATAGCAAAAGACAAAGAAGAGAAAGAAAGAGACAGAGAGAATAGCAAAGATATTGCTATCAAAGGAAAAGAAGACAGACTTTCCTTACCAAATCTCAAAGCTAACAATATGACTTGATGAAAACATGGGAAAAATTGGGGAACATAACCCAAATATGTTTGTGAGCTTTACTACACATTAGTAAAAAGGCTCCATAAACCTCCTAAGTTGATAAAAGTGTAACCAAAAGTGATGTAATTGTTGCATAATGGAAAAAGCAAATGCTGTTTTACTCTGTACTCCTACCAGCATTTACCAATAAGGGGGGAAAAAAAGAAAGACAAAAAGTTTAAAAAGAACTTACAACAGGATAAAATTTCCAAATGATAACTTTTTCCAAATGATAACTTTCTGATGTATTTAAATTCCTTATTATCTAGCAAAGAAACGCTGTTGTATAAAAATAATCAGCAATTTTCCTAAACAGATCATATCTCTGAATTAATTCCTGAAAAGATTCTTAGTAGGAGAATTTACAAAACACTGGGGGCTTTCCATGTCCCTTGACCTGTGATTCTGTGCAGCAGGAGACCTTAGTATAAATTGTCCTTACTCCTTCTTTACCTTCTAATGTTCTGCGTCATTGCAGAATATTTTGTGTTTCCAGACTCTGCTTCACTTGTAAACTTAAAAACACTTAAATATTTTAACTTTTTTTAGAAAAAGACCCTATGAAAGTTATATAGTTAGTCTGTGTAATTTATATGCCTACCATTGGACTTTTCAAGTCTTTCTTAATATTTCTCTTCTTGAGGTTTCACCTGGTATGTTGTTGTTGTTGTTAGGTCCCATAGAATCGGTGTCTGACTCATAGCAACTCTACAGACAACAGGTGAAACACTTACTGTTAGTGCTTCTCTGCTATTCATAGGTTTTGGGGTTTTTGTTTGTTTGTTTGTTTTGTTTTGTTTTGTTTTTTGCGGTACTGGGAGTTGAACCCAGGGCCTTGCGCTTGCATGCTCTGCAAGTGCTGGACTACTGAGCTGCACCCCCAGCCCATTTTTTGACTTTTTGAGACAGGATCTCGCTAAGTTTCGCAGACTGCCTTAAGTGGTCTCGAACTTGCGATCCTCCTGCCTCTGACTCCCTAGCTGCTGGGTTTACAGGTGTGCGCCACCACACCCAGCGCTGTTAACTTTTTGAGACAAGGTCTTGCTAAATTACGCAGACTGCCTCTGGTCTCGAACTTGCGATCCTCCTGTCTGCCTCCCGAGCCACTGGGATTACAGGTATGCGCCACTGTGCCTGGCTTGGCTTTCGCAGGGTTTTGAATGGCTGATTGTTTTTTTGGGAGTGGGTTGCCAGGTCCTTCTCCCAAGCCTACAGTACCTGGTGTTCCCCGGCGGTCACCCATCCAAGTATTAACCAGGTCCAACCCTGCTTAGCTTCTGAGATCTGATAGGATTGGAAGCCACAGTGGTAAGGCTGCAGGCTCATCCGATATACAAGGTACTAATTACTGAAGTGTGCAGAGGGCAAAGGTATAAAGTGTTTTCTTAGTGGACTCTTTAAAAATTGCAGCTGTGAAAGCAAGATTGCTGTTGTTTGGTACTGACAGGGATGGTGGGATTAATACATTCCCCTGAGCTTTTCATCGCATTATAACTCTTTCTGTGATGGTCAGTTTGGAGTCCACAATATGTGACCTGACTTTCAACTTGCTTGCAGCTGTCAGGCTGCTCAGGAACTGAAGGTTACTGGATAGATTTATTGTTTTCCAGTTGAGAAAACAACAATTCTGCCTGAAAATTTCTGAACAAGTCCAGAATTGTGTTTATAGCAAAACTGAGTCAGATTGACACCTGGAAGAGTCTTTATCTGTTTAAAATAAAGTAATATGGCTCAAATGCTTTATCATGATATAAAAAAAAGCAGGATGCAGAACAATACATATTGTTGAATTCCAATGTTAGAAAGCACAATGCGTATGTACAAAAAAAGTCTGTGAAGAAATATAACATGTAAACTGTATTATTTGCATATTTTCTACCATTAATTTATGATCATAAAATTTTAATTTTTTAAGTTTAGACTTGATATCTTATTTTTCCTAACAAAATATTGTAATTGGTGTTCAAATTCAGATAATTAAATATGGAAATATTGGTAAAATATTATATAATATTTTCATTTTTAGTAAAATCTAGGCATTTACAAAAAAAGAAAAAAGAAAGAAAGCTATAGCAATTAGTACGGTATGGTATTAATTCAGGGATAAACACACTCAACAGTTTAGATAAGTGTCTCCCAAAGGCCTGTGTGTTAAGGGTTTGGTTTCCCAGCCCATGGCACTATTGGGAGGTGGTAGAGCCTTTAATAGGTGGGACCTAGTGGGAGGTCACTGGAATTTCCTCTCATTTGCTTCCAGCCAGGAGTTGAGCAGCTTCCTCTGACAATCAATCTTGCCATGATGTACTGAGCCACCCCTGGCCCAAAGCACTGAGGCCAGTTGGCCATGGACTGAAACCTGTGAAACCCTGAGCCAAATTAAGCCCTTTTCTGTTTCAGTTGATTTATCTTAGTTATTTGTTTCAGAAACGCAAACTGATTAATACACACACCAACACATGGAAGTAGGAAAAAGCTCAGGAGCAGCTGTGCACATGGACACTTGACTTATGACATTGATGGCACTGGAGATCACTAAGGAAAGGAGGGCCAATTGATTACCCTATGAGAAAACAAAATTGGATCCCTGCTTCACATAAAGTAATTTTAGGCTGATTAAAGACTTAAATGGGAAATGCAAAATTTTAAAACTTTCATAGGAAAATATAGAGTATCTCTGTCCTTAAATTGTTGTTGTTAGGTGTGATCCCATTGGTGTCCGACTCATAGCGACCCCTATGCACAACAGTTGTTGTTGTTAGGTGCCGTCGAGTTGGTATCCGACTCATAGTGACCCTGTATACAACAGGTGAAACACTATTGTCAGTGCTTCTCTGCTGTTCATAGGGTTTTCAATGGCAGATTGATTTGGGGGAGGGGGTTGCCAGGTCCTTCTCCCAAGCCTACAGTATCTGGTGTTCCCTGGTGGTCTCCCATCCAAGTACTAACCAGGCCCGACCCTGCTTAGCTTCCGAGATCTGCCGGGATCGGATGCCACAGGGCTACGGCTGCAGGCCATGTACAACAGGCAAAACACTATTGCAGTATTTCTCTGCTATTCATAAGATTTTCAATAGCAGATTGATTTTGGGGAATGGATTGCCGGGTCCTTCTCCTTGTCCTTAAGCTAAAGAATGGTGTTTAAATAAGATATAAATCTCAGCTAGGCATTGTGGCAAACACCTGTAAGTCCAGTGATTTGGGAGGCTGAGGCAGGCAGATGGCAAGTTCAAGGCCACAAGCAGCCTGCTCAGATTAGCAAGAAGCTGTGTCAAAATAAAAGATAAAAAAGGGGCTGGGGATGTGGCTCAGTGGTAGAGCACTTACCTGACATGTGCGAAACCCTGGGTTCAACCCTCAATACTTAAAAAAAAAAAAAAAAAAGAAAAGAAAAGAGAATAAAAAATCAAGCTAGAGACTGAGAAGATACATTTGTAAAATTTGTTTAGGATAAGATACATATCTCGAAAATATACCGTATATTTTTAATCAAATTGGCACCCAAATCAAATCTGCACTCAGGTTTTGTTTATTTCTTAAGTGGAAAATTCTAACCCACTCCTTTCCTTCAACCACTCCTTCTAACCCATATCTGATATTTTTAGCCCTCTAAGACCGTGACAGAGTGCAGATTAGATTTAAAAGTCTGCAGTGATTTTTTAAGAACTCTTACCTCATTTATGAAAGGAAAGTTTGAACTAATGTGTCACCAAAGAAAACAGACAAATAATTACATGAAAAGAGGCTATTCTTACTGTCAGGAAACGCTAACTAAAATAAGACACCACTATACACTCCTTTTTGAATTCTTTTATGAGCTGGTAAGTTGGGTTCAGCCAGAAGAACAGAAATAGACGAGGCTGAGGAAAAGTAAAGTTTACTATACCACAAGTCCTAGAAGTAGAGAAATATCTATGGTCTCCTGAGAAGACCATAGAGAAGGTTTCCTCTGGACTGATTAATCTGCATATCAAAGATGCTCTCCAGCCTGGGCCCTTTGTTACCTTTAAGAATTCTCTAGTCTTTGAAATCAGCCAAATTATGGAACCAACATAGGTGCCCATCAATAGATAAACAGATTTTTTTTAGTGTGGTGTATATATACAATAGAGTTTTATGCAGCCATGAAGAAGAATGAAATTTGTCATTTGCAGGAAAATGGGTGGAACTGGAAATCAGCGTGTTGAGTGAAATCAGCCAGACTCAGAAAGCCAAATATGGCATGTTTCCTTTCATCAGTGGAATCTAGGTGGGGGCAGGACTTGAAACTAAAAGGAGAAAGACTAAGGATGTACAAAGGGAATGGGAATGGACAGAGAGGAGAATAATAATAAAAAGTAATAGAACTGGGGTGAATATGCTCAAAGTATATTATATGCATATATGGAAATGTCATAATGAGACCCTTGTTGTTGTTGTTGTTAGGTGCCATCGAGTCGGTATCCGACTCATAGCAACCCTCATAGGGTTTTCAATGGCTGAGTGTTTCGGGATTGCCTTGGGAGTGGATTGCCAGGCCCTTCTCCCATGTTTGCGGTGCTGGGAATTGAACTCGGGACCTCAGAGACTGCAGTGCAGCGCTCTACCAACTGAGCCAAATCCCAGCCCCAATGAGACCCTTAGTATTACAATTAGTGTACACTTTAAAAAAGCATTTGCTGTGTTGGGAAGGGCAGTCTCTCCCAGACAGAAAGATTTTTTAAGATGTCAAAATCTCATGACGTACATAATATTTAACAATCCTTACAATATACTCTACAGTAGCTGAGAGTAAAATAGGAGAATATGTCTTTGCTACATTGCTATTGCAATATTAGATTACTGCAGCTTCAGACAGTATCTCATTGACAAGCCCCCGGGCCAGGCCTGGAATAAATCCTCCCCTCACGGCCCTCAGAAGGAGCCAACCCTAGAGAAACCTAGAAAGGTTCCAGAACTGCCAGGAGATGGGTATCCTGATTGAGCCGCCAACCCTGCGCTGCCTTGTCACGGCAGCTGTACAAACAGCAGCTGAAAATGCAGCTGGGAGGCTCAGAACCTCACTGAGAAGGTGAGCCACATGGCAGGATGTGACTTAGAGCCAAGTGAAAGTACTGAAAGCCAGGGGCATAGAAGAGGGCCTGTGGGCCCTGTGGAGCCCCAGCTAAGTCTTCAAGCAGGTGCAACATGTGGAGGTAGGTGACAAGAGCATGTTGGGGTAGCCAGGACAGGAAGTGGGACAACATCTGCTTAACAGTTGTGCATCACTTGCCACGAGCCAGGCCCTGTGCTAGGATGCCGGATGTAGTGAGCAGAGGCCTGGCTCCTGCGCATGCGCACTGCCTGAGGTGGTGCAGAAACAGCAGGATCCTTTGGGCCTCCAGCACCCGGACCGCAGTGTTGTTGCAGGGACAGGTCAGAGAGCTGCAGAGCAAGGGTCCATCTGCCTTGAGCACGGCCTGTCTCCGTGCCACACGTCAGAGCACTTGCTGTTGCTCTATGATTATTCCAAGGAAAGTGATTTGTCATTAGACACTTTGACGTAGTTGGATTTCCTGCAACTTTACAAAGATTGCAGAGGAAGCTGGATTCCAAGCTCCCAAAACACAGCAGTGTCTCCCTCCTTTCTTATTTTTCCCATCCTGACTGGTGCCAAAGACAAGTGACCCTTCATATTCCTGGGCCACTGCTACCATCTGGCATCT
>VMDO01015977.1:0-49362 GCA_007922755.1 Pedetes capensis
GAATTGATGCTTTTGAATTGTGGTGTTGGAGACGTCTATTGAATATACCATGGACTGCCAAAAGAACCAACAAATCTGTCCTAGAAGAAGTGCAACCAGAGTGCTCCTTGGAAGCAAGAATGGCCAAACTGCATGTTACATATTTCGGACATGTCGTCAGGAGAGATCAATCCCTGGAGAAGGACATCATGTTTGGGAGAGTGGCAGATCAATGCAAAAGAGGAAAACCGTCCACCAGATGGATCGACACAGTGTCTGCAACAATGGGCTTAAACATAAATAAGATCGTTTGCCTGGCACAGAATCGGCAAGTGTTTCGATCTGCTGTACTTAGGGTCACTAGACTTCATGGCACCTAACAACAAGAACAAGAACAAGAACAAGAACAACAACAACAACAACAACAACAACATGTGGTAGAGTGCTGCTCTGTGTTCTCTGAGGCCCTGGGTGAAATCCCCAGCACTGCAAAAGTGGGAAAATGACTTGGCGGCTCACTCCCAAAGCAATCCCGAAATACTCAGGCATTGAAAACCCTATAAATAGCAGAGAAGCACTGACGTAGTGCTGGGCATGGCACAGTGTCAGGGATTGTCTTGTTCTAATGTACTTAGGGTCGCTATGAGTCAAACTTGATTCAATGGTGCTGAACAACAACAGCATGGCTTATTAGGGATTCCTGGTTCTAGATTTCATAATAGGTGAATTCAAGATGCTAATATGATAGCCCCCAAATTTCCAAGGCAACATATAAGTCAAAGAATGGCCCAGTGGGATAAATTTAGTATGGGAATAATGATTAAAAGGCTAAAGCTTTGAAAGAAGCTGCCATCAAAGCTTATGTGGAAGATCAAAAGCTTTGTCTTCATTTAAACAATTTCTTTAAAAAAATAAAGACTGATAATGCATTCCAAAGGAAAAAGTGTAGACTGGAATCCAGAAGGATCTGCTGTTTAAAGATCTGGACTTGGGAACAAAAGGAACCTCAGTCCATATTCCAATCTACTCATTTCCTATTTCTATAATCTGCAGATCATTTCAACTTTCTGCACCTTGGCTTCCTTACTTCTGAAATGAGAATCTTACTACATATCTGTGTTAGTCAGTTTGTATGTTGCTGTGACAAAATACCTGACAGAGCAACTTAAGGAGGAAGGGTCTATTTTTGGTTCACGGTTTGAGGGATTCAGTGCACAGTGGTGAGGAAGCGTGGTGGAGCAGTGACAGGGCCTATGGACCTGGAGCAGAGAGAGCTTGGCTGGAAACAGGCTATGTAAATCTTCACAAGTCTGCCCCCAGTGACCTATTTCTGCCAGGTGGGGCCTGCCTCCCAAAGTTCCAGAGCTTCCTAAAACAGCACCACCCACTGGGAACCACTTCTTCAAATACAAGTCTTGGAGGTCATTTTATATTCAAACCATAACACTATCTCACATCATTTTCTGTCGATTTTTTAGTTGATTCAACTAATGGACACCTGTGAATATCTAGGCATTGGAGATACAAATATTTGAGCAAATCAGACAAAATCCTCACTCTTATGAAGCTTGAATTCTAAGGAAACAGTTGTGTCAAGAAAAACAAAGTTAAAATATATATTTAAAATGGTAACAAATTCACTGGGGATACAGTAG
Source organism: Pedetes capensis (assembly GCA_007922755.1). Classification (NCBI taxonomy): domain Eukaryota; kingdom Metazoa; phylum Chordata; class Mammalia; order Rodentia; family Pedetidae; genus Pedetes; species Pedetes capensis. The sequence goes on from VMDO01015977.1 coordinate 1,635, forward strand.
GGGAGGGGCAGTGAAAGTCATTTAAATGTATTGAGAATAGGGTGAAATTTTACATACAGATGTCACCAAAGGCAGCTTGCACCAAATGATAATAGAGGAGCAGTGAAAAACAGTTACATATTAGAAATATTTCAAAGTAAAGCCATCAGTTTTGGGGTGCGAGAAAAGGAGGAATCAAAGATCACACACAATTTTTCTCATTTGAGTAATTCAGTGAAGATGAAGGTGCTCTTGGGGCTCAGAGAATGAAATACCAAAGACTAGTGCTTTGATGCGCCGAGAGGTTTTAGATCGTACCTCTGCATGACCTTCACTTGCTTCTTCCACCGTCAGCACAGGGAGAGCTTTCTGTAAAATTTTCTTGTCTACCTGACCAACAACCTCAAGAGAAACAATCACCTTCAATGTTCTTACTGAAATTTCATTAACCAAAGAAGACTAACTCACATCAAAGGAAGAAACACTGAAGTCTGTCAATACACCTGGATACTCTTATCGCAATCTTGCCTTATATTTCAGTCCACAGATAATCATTAACAATCCATCATCTGTTCTGTTGGCCAAACGTACTTTGTCCCAGGCCATTGTATGTTCTCCAGACTCACTGGGTTCCCCTTAAATCATTTACTATTGTCTTAAAAATTTTGTACATTCCCCATTCTTCCCTTCCCTTAAAAAATAAGGTATCTATATGTTTCTGAATCATGTTGGACTGGTGAATTATTACATTATGTCGTTGCCTCTGTGCACAAAATAAATTTGTGCATCCTTTTTTGCAATTCATCTATCAGTTTATTCCAGCAGATCTTAGAAAGTAGAGGGGAAATCTCACTTCTTTATGATGCAATTTACTGATTAGGGAAATTTGTAGAAGAAATGGGATTAGGGGAAAAAGTCAGGAATACATGCATGGAGATTCTTATTAAATCCCCGAGTGAAAAGCTGAGTAGTCAGGTGGATATTTGAGATTGGAAATCCAGTGGAAAATCTAGACCAGAGACAACTTGGATGTGATAATTAAGGAAATAAGTGTGAGGGAGTATGATGATCATGAGAGCACAGCATTCTGCAGAAAATAAAGAAATAGAGAATGTTCTCTTTGGAAGAGAGGCCAAAAAGATGAGAGTGGAGAATTAACTTAGCAGTGGATGAAAACACTTTCTAGGTCACAAGGACCTTGACAAGAGCCCCTATAAAATTAGTATCTTACTACTCATCTCACAGTTGTGGAGTATTTTTTGTGTATGTTAGAGTACATTGAATTATTCAAGGAATATTTACTGAGTACCTAACAGGTGCTAGGGAAACTTTAATAGAGTTGTGGGGCAAACCTCATTGAAGAGTTTTCAGGAGAAAATCAAGTTGGAAATTGTAGGCATTGAATGTAGACAATTCCTTCATAGGATCTTATTGTAAACAGGGACACAGACAGGGGTAGACTCTAATTCTGCAGAAATAACAAAATATTTGTATGCCAATGGGGCTGATTCAGTAAGGAGAGGAGACTGTATGAGGCAGGAGAGAAATGACACCATTGCTATTTAAGAACCATGGAAGTTCTTAAATAGGCAACACAGGTGACATCTAGTGTTTGAGTAGAGAGCTTGCCCTTAGCTAGGAATGAATGGTTCCTTCACAGTCACTGAAGAGTGTGCTGGCAAAAACAGGTAGCTAACTTACATGGAGGGTGTTTATGAAATGTATTTTCTGATTCCATCTCTTTTCTCTGCCATCAGCTAAGACAGTCTGGGAGAAAAGCTACTGGAAGTTAGAGGAGAGAGCTGCTGGTATAAAATCACTTTTCAAGAGAGTAAAGGGACTAGGGAAGTAAAGTTGTGGTTATATGGCAGCACCAAGGATTTCCTTTAGTTGTTATTAGGTGCCATTGAGTCAGTATCTGACTCTTAGCGACCCTACATACAACAGGTGAAAGACTATTGTTATTGCTTCTCTGATATTCATAGGGTTTTCGATGGCAGGTTGTTTTTTGGGAGTGGGTTGCTGGGTCCTTCTATTCCTTTAGTTAGTGGCTGTAAGTTTAAAGAGAGAGCAGAAGTGTGGTTGCAGATGTTCCTCCAGCAGCATATACACAGGCACTGGCATGAAGGAGGAGGGTGTGGAACTTAGTAAGGATTTTTCTAGGCTGAGTTCTGGGAAGGGATAAAGAAAGTCAAGGGTCTTCAGGATGAAACATTGGATCTAAGCTGGTCAAGAGAAAAAGGAAAACACAGTGCCTAACAGAGTAAAGGACAGTGAACACATGGAAGATTAAATAAGATTATTGATGTAAAGCTCTTAGCGCAAGTTAATTAGATGGCAGCTATTCCTACCATTATTTTTAATGTTTCGATTATTACTTGCTAAACTCATTTATGTTGGGAACTATGTCTTATTTATCTTTATAGTCTCGTGTTCTTTTATAATATTTAGAATGGAGTAGAATCAATGGTGGGAAAGTTAATTGAATATATAGAGGGAAAATATCAGAAAATTCTCTGCCTTCCTTTTTATCACCAAAATACCTCAAATAAGTGCTCCATCATTTAGTGTGTACCTTTACTAATATTTTTACTTAAAAATTTATATTTTGCTATGTTAATATGGGGAAATATTTTCCCTTGGTCTTGATTTGAAAGATGGAGAGAAAAAGAGATCTAAAATAAATATAAAGGAGTATGAAGGTGCAAAACCTAAACACTGGAGCTTCGTGAAATATAAAGGCTATTAATATTATGTTAAATAAATAAATACCTAATCTTAGGATATCTGGTTAAGTCATTTGGGGCCATTAATTTTACCTACAATTAAACAAAGGAAATCTTAGTCAAGTAATTCTAGTGTTACAGAATGAAAATCAAAGTGATGATTCACCTGCTATTATTAGATGTTTACATATTAAGTACAGAAATAAACTGACAAACAAGTTCACTTTTGATACACATAAGTTCAAAAAAATTATAGCCACAAAAAGTATTTCCATAGCCTAATGCCAAAATCAAACTCACATGAGCTTGAGCAAAAGTGTGTGAACTTTCTATGTTTCCCTAGATGGAGTTTTTCATTCCTTTCTTCAGCTGACAATGATTCTGAAGGCCTCTTGCCCGTTCCATAAACTTTGATGGCCGGTAATTTCAAAACCACAAGCCAAGGTTATGGGTTGAGTTTGAGAGAAAGAGGTAAATCGCTATATGTTTCTCTCTCTCTCTGACCCAGTACATGTTAGACATATAGGTGAGGTTTCATTCATACTAATTGAAAAAAAATCTTGATAGCTTTGCTTTGGAAATCGTAGGAAGAGATACCATGCTCTTATTGTTTTACTTAAACTTCAGAAAAATTTCCAAAACTTTGTTTTCCTAAAGTTGTTGCTGTGAGTCACTTTTCAGGAAAGAATCTCAGGTTTTTCAGCTAGTTATATGGATGACTGGGAAAGAAGACAGCCCAGCCTGTCATTTTGATTTTTAATATGGAGGCTCAGCTGTGGGTACAGGCTTGTGTACATTCACTTCTCCATAGCAGTAGCTACCCTTCCTACTAAAATCACTCTTGTACCATACCATTCAGTTGAAATCCCTATAAGAAAATCAGTGAGGTGGCACTGGATATTTCCTGAGGAGCGGTGGGACTTAAATTTGGGTTGTTATTGTTGTTAGGTGCTATTGAGTTGGATCCAACTTATAGTTGTACAAGAGAAGGAAACACTCCCTGTCACTGGGCCATGCCCAGCACTATTGTCAGTGCTTCTCTACTATTCAGAGGGCTTTCAGTGGCAGATTGTTTCAGGAGTGGGATGCTTGCAGTACCTGGTTCCCAGGAGGTCTCTCATCAAAGGACTAACCAGGCCAGTCCTGCTTAGCTTCTGAGATTAGGTGGGATCAGATGCCAGAGGTCATTTGCTAATTTATATATGCAAAAATTTAGCAAGTATTATTTAATCCCTTTTCAGATCAAGTTTGATGGTAGGAATCATTTCTGCCACAACTGCAGCAGGTGTTAGCATTTAACCATCAGAAGGCAGGTGGATGAAATTCTCACAAGTGACAAGGATGGAGTGACAGCCAGGAACATCTGACCTAAAGAGTAATGAAGATGCTCTATTTATGAAAGAGAGATGGATGAGGAGAAATATTGATGGAAGTTACCCACAAAGGTACCATGGTAGGCAAAATAATGTACCTCAAAACACTCATGTTCTCATATCTAGAACCTTGAAGATGTTACCTTTGGTAAAAAGGACTTTGTGATTAAGGATCTTGACATGGAGAAATTATCCTAGATTATCCAAATGGGTCCAATAAGAATCTTTATAAGGGGGAGGCAGGAGAGGGAGAGGGAACAAGAAAATAGAGAAGGAAAGAGAGACCAAGGATGTCAAGAGACAGCCGTGAACCAAGGAAGGCAGGCAGCCTCTAGATGCCAGAAAAGGCAAGGAACAGATTCTCTAGACTCCCACAAGTATTGAAGCCGTGCTGCAACCTTAATTTTAGCCCCAGAGTACTCATTTAGACTTCTGATCCCCAGAACTGTAAAAGAATAACTGCATTGTTTTAAACCTCTAATTATGTGCTATTTTTATAGCAGCTACAAGAAAATAGAATTATTATAGGCAATAAAAATAGGAGGGGAAACCTAAAATCTTCACATTTACAAAAAATCATGTTTTATTTTTACATGTTAAAACTTCAGCCACATTTAAAGTACTCTCTGTTCATTGCAATATACCTGTGAAGATTTTTTTTTCCAATGCTCAATGCAGGTTTTGAGGGTATTTATTTTGATGCCTTTCAGTGCCTCTATTTCCTTCACCTCACCAAACATTTCCCTTTGAGGAAATTTTTCATCCAGGGAAACAAAAAAGTTACACAGGTTGGGATCAGTTGAATAGGGAGAGTAGGGCACAAGGACCATGCTGTTTTTAGCTAAAAACTGCTGAACACTCAGTGCGTGGTGTGGGCAGGTGTGTTGTCATGGTGGAAGAACCAGTCACCTGTTTGCCACAATTCAGGATGTTTCTTCCACAAATTGTGATACAACCTTCTCCAAAATTCCAGGTAATTTACCATGTGACTCAGAGGAACAAATTCTTAGTGGACAATCCCTCTCACATCAAAACAAATAAAAAAATGATTATTGTTTTCACGTTCATTTCTTTGAGGGGTCCTTTGTAAATTGTTGTAGTTGTTGTTAGGTGTCTTCAAATAGTGTCTGACTCATAGCGACCCTCATAAGGTTTTCAATGGCTGATTGTTTCAGAATTGCCTTGGGAGTGGGTTGCCGTGTCCTTCTCCCATTTTTGCGGTGCTAGGAATCAAACCAGGGACCTCACAGACTGCAGAGCAGCACTCTACCAACTGAGCTAAATTCCAGCCCCTTTGTAAATTACAGATTGATAATTAGAAGGCTCTGGGTAGATGATACTACACTAACAACTCATGATCTCTCACCCAATTTCAGGATCTGAGCTAGTTTTCCGACTTGAAGTCCATTCACTGAAGGAGAAACTGGGTCATCAGGAGGAGGAAGCCCACAACAGTGAGCCTAGTGTACATGGTAATGACTCCTTTGGTCCTTCCACAACAGGTCTTATGGCCACATATTAATGCAAGTAACCTGGGAAAGGGAACCATCTAAATATCGTGAGGACTAACTGATACAGGTTTCCAGAGAACACTGATGCCCAGAGACTTGAAGCATCAGTATAGCTCCTTTGTAAGAGTGGAGACATGTGAAGTAGAAAATGAACAGATTCCAGCTTTAGATCTGGCTTACATTTGGCTTCTTGGGTTTGCAGGTCCACCTAGTGGTCATTTCCACAGATCTCTGTTTATTAATTGAAATAGACAAACATGACAACCAGTACAACTTCCACATTGTTTTCTTAGCTGGTGGGGTGGGGCAAGAGTTATAACATATGGAAGACTTTAAAATAGATCCCATCCTCACCCAAAGACATTTTTTATTCTAAGGGAATGGCAGAGATTAGCAGCACCCTTAAATACCTGAAAGATGCAGGTCTGGTAGTCCCCACAGTAGTGGTGTTAAGTGCCATCAAGTCAGGTCCAACTCATAGCGACCCTTTGTACAACAGAATGAAAACACTACCTAACACAGTGTCATATGTTGTTAGGTGCTGTACATATCCAACGTACAACAGGTGAAACACTGTTGTCAGTGCTTCTCTGCTATTCATAGGGTTTTCAATGGCAGATTGGTTTTTGGGGAGTAGGTTGCTGGGTCCTTTTCCCAAGCTTACAGTATCTGGTGTTCCCAGGTGGTCTCCCATCCAAGTACTAACCAGGCCCGGCCCTGCTGAGCTTCCGAGATCTTACAGGATCGATGCCACAGTGATACAGCTGCAGGCCAGTGTCATGTACATGATCTTTAATCCACTAGTCTGGAAACTACAAAAGCCAGACAAAACCTAGAACATGACTCAATCAAGTAATAACTCAAGCCTAAAGCTGTGATAATTTTCTACAGCAGATTAGCATGGCCTCAAGTACATTGTACATAGCCATTGATCTAGTAAATGAGTGTTTTTCCATCAGAAAAGGGGATCAAAAAGGGATACACTTGGAAAAGACAATAGTATTCATGAATGCCCCACCTCAGACTATTACTTATCCTACCCTCCCTCCCTCACAACATAGTCTGAAAGATCTAGACTTTACATCTTTAACATCTCAGTGGTACACTCTATTGTTGACATTGTGCAAATCTGACTAGATGAGCAACAAGTACACTAAAGGATTTAGTAAAGCAAGTGAACGATAGAGAGTGAGAAAGTTTACAAAATTCTGGAGCCTAATACCTCAGTTAAATTTCAGAAGTGCAGTAGAGTAGGGAATACCAGGATACTGTCTCCAGGTTAAAAGATAAATTACTGCCCTGAGCAACAGTTTTTGCAAAGAGAGAAACACAAAGCCTGGTAGGCTCTTCAGGTTTTATAGACAACAAATCCCAAACCTGAGAATGTGCTTACAGCCCATGTACACAAAAAGCTGTCAGCTCTGAGTAGCACCTAGAATAAGAAAGGGCTCTGGAGCATGTCCAGCTGCAATCCAAACAGCACTGCCACTTTGGCCATAAGACCCCATAACTCCTGTGGTACTGGAGGTATCTGTGGTGGGAAAAGAAATGCTACATAGCAATTACGTAATTGACAATTGGAGGATCATAATTTAGTCTCCACTGACTCTGCGACAAGATAATTATGCAGTATTTGAAAAACAGTACTATTACACCCTAATAGAGATGAAAGCCTGACCAGAATCATCATGTGATCCTGCAGCTAGAAATGTCCATCATGAGCTAGGTTGTATCATACCCAATACATCATACAATCAAGTGGCTCTATCACATTTCATTGTAGTTGGGAATGATAAACCCAGCATTGGCCATGAAAATGGCTGAGAGGCATACATAAACTAGTTGAGCAGGTGGTCTAGCTTCCCACATCATCCAATACTGTTGCTCAGTATCTTTCTGTTAGCACACAACTATTGCCCTTATGATCAGCTGATGGAGGAGGAAAAAACCTGAGCCTGTTTTACAGGAGGGTCAGCTTGATATGTAGAGTAAGGTGAAAATAGACTACGGTCATATGATAGCATCATTTAGGAATGGTCTGAGAAACAACAATGAGGAGATATTTTCCCACAGCTTCTGACAGGGTCCCTAGTAAACCACTATGTAGAGAAAGGTAAGTAGCTTAAGATTTTATATAAACTCCTGAGCAGTGTTGACTAGGATATGGAAGGAGAAAGATTAAAAGAAAAAGGAAAAGGAAGTCTTTACTAGATGCACTCAGGTAGACCTACGGGAATGGGAACAAAGAGTGAAGATCTATGCATTACATGTTAATGCCCTCCAGAGAGCATCTATCCAGAATGGGCACTAAACAATGAGGTAGATAAATGGTTCTATCACTTGATATCAGCCAGGCTCTGTCATCAGCCACACTAATGTCGACACAAAGGAAACAAGTGGAGTGACAGGACCACCCACTCATCATTGATGATCCAGGAACTGGTGCCAGCAAATGACCTCTCTACCAGCCACAGACAGCTATGCTGCCTGCCTCCTCAATGTAGACCATTGGCAAGGACACAAACAGCTATTTGGTGACAAGCTGAGTACACTAGAAGCCACAGAGATTAATTTTTACATAAATGAACACCTTCTAGGTATGGACTTGGATTTTCTGGTGTGAGGGGCTTAGGCAATAGCACTAATTGAGGGTTTACAAAATGTCCAGTGTACCCACATGAGACCTCATGTGACATCACGTTAGACTAAGGCGACCTATATAAGAGCAAACAACATGCAAGAAAGGCCATGTGACCACAGATCTAATGAGTTATAACAAATAGCACATCACCACATCATTCAGAGTTGATTCTGGAGAAAGATAGGGCACCATCCTCCAGGATACACTGTATATCTTAAATCATGCCACTTATATAAGTCTAGTGCTGCTTCTTCACTGTCTGAGGTCCTGGGTTCAATCCCTAGCACTGTAAAAATGGGAAAAGGACTTGGCAGCTTACTTCTGAAACAATCCCAAAACAATCAGCCATTGAAAACTCTATTAATAGCAGAGAAGCACTGACATATTATTGGGGAGTGTTTTGTTGTACATAGGGTCACTATGAGTCAGGTCCAACTCAACAGCACCTAACAACAAGTTCCCAAAAAGAAAAATGGTTGTAAGAATCAAGGAGAAGAAGCAGAAAGGAGTGACCCCTTTTTCCTTCACTCACAGGACCCAAGTGGAAAACTCATGCTTCCCATCTCTGCATTTGTGGGTTATTTAGTGCCTTTTCCACAAAAGGGAAATACTTCCATCAAGGGGCACAACAAGAATATTGAACTATAAGTTGCAGCTGCTACCTGGGTACTTTGGGCTCCTTTTGTTCAGGAAATAAACAAACAAAGACAGTCATTGTAGGATTCTCATCATCTGGAAAAGGGAGGACTGCTGTTATGTAATAAGGGCCAGCACTACTTTGCCCCGTCTTGATGGTAAATGGGCCAAAATACCAGCCATAATGTATTTGAGCCCAAGAAGGGCATGGTGGGCAGAGGTGCTGACTCTTCAAAAATGAGGGTTCATCTCCCAACACCAAGTAAACCACAGGACCAGCATAGGTCCTAGCTAAGAGTGGTGAGAATCTTAGCTAGTTAGCAGTTATTTGAGGGCACTAATGGCTATTATTGCCTGCAGCCATAGCCTTGTGGCATCCAATCCCATCAGATCTCAGAAGCTAAGCAAGGTCGGGCCTGGTTAGTACTTGAATGGGAGACCACCTGGGAACACCAGGTACTGTAGGCTTGGGAGACAGATCTGGCAACCTGTGGGGTGTGTGCCTCCCGGTCCAGCCTGGATATTGGGATTGGCGGCACAGCCACGCACAGAGATACTAAACACAATTCACTGGAGACCCTCAAGTGAGGAGCGCGGACTCCTGTGGCCCTCTGGACACCGGCAGAGATGGGAGAAAGGAAAAACCTCAGGTGCTTTTGCCTTGCAGGGGACAAACACAGCTCTTTATCTCTCTGCCCTTATCAGGGTGGAGAGAAACCCAAAGTGTACCACTTTAAGTGCTAGCAGCTCTTATACAGCCTCAAGGGCAGATACTTCCATGTTGGTGGTCTCGGAGGAGAGCTAGTTCTTTCCTTGTTGATGGTCATGGCAGAGAGAGAGGTCTTTCCATACAGAAGGTCTGGGGGAGGGAGGGGGAGGGAGAGAGAGAGAGAGAGAGAGAGAGAGAGAGAGAGAGAGAGAGCGTGAGCGCTGTTTCCTCATCGGTGGTCTGGGCGGGGAAAAAAGGGTGACCTGCTGCAGTGCAGCTCCTTATATAGTTCACCCATGGAATGGCCTGAGCCAATCAGCTTTGAGTCCAATTGTCCAATCCGGTTCAGGGGATTTGTGAAGGGTGTACAAATGTCCAATCAAGTTACTTACATTTTCCCTAGATTTCTAATTTACAAACCAGATCTTCTAAAGCCGTTTTCCCATTTTGGGGGTTTTTGCCAATTTTCTCCCAATTTCTCCCTACAGCAAAGCACTCCCAAAAATCAATCTGCCATTGAAAACCCTATGAACAGCAGAGAAGCACTGACAATAGTGTTTCACCTGTTGTACGTAGGGTTGCTATGAGTTGGATACCAACTCGAGGGTACCTAACAACAACAACAAGGGCTTTTATTCTAGTCTTAAGACCAGCTGTGGAACAAAGAAGCCCCAGTATCCCTCTAAAGAGGAGACATCCTTAAACCTGAAGTTATTGCTTCCAGAACGTATACAAAGAAGCAAAATTGAACAGAGTGAAGAGCTGTAAGTAGAGGACACTGTGGGGCTCAACCCAACTTATTCCCCCAGATGCTCTCAACCTTCAGCTGTTGGCACTTTCTAGAAATTCCCTGGTCTGTTATTTAGCCATTGCCCACCTAGGTTAGCCTAATCCAATAACTGGTTAATGTACACCTATAAAGGCCTGATGCAGCAACCCTAGCACAGTTGGTAGAGCGCTGTTCTGCGGTCTCTGAGGTCCCGAGTTCAATTCCCAGCACCACAAAAATGGGAGAAGAACATGGCAATCCTTTCCTGAGGCTATCCCAAAACAATCAGCCATTGAAAACCCTATAAGGTTGGCTATGAGTTGGACATGCCTCGATGGCACCTAACAACAACAACAACAACATAAAGGCCTAGCCTGCTAGCCACAAAAGGGCAACAACTCTAATGAGTGATCCCAGTTTCAGGCCTGCCTGTGAGGTCAGTAGAAGCCTTTGTTAAGACCACACCACAGCTCAACTTGTCCCTCTGCCTAGTCCTTCTTTCTTACTTTCCCTTTCCTTCCACAGATGTTGATCCTAGGAAGACTCCCCAGTAAATTTCCTAAATGCTATTCTCAGAATTTGCTTCTGAGGAAACACACCCAAAAAGTGATGCTGACATTAAATATTTATAGGGAGAGGCATTTTTTTATTTAGCCAAAATTTTTAAATTTATATATTTTACACTTAAATTTAAATTTTTGTTTTGCTTTGTATAAATAGAGTCTTGCTATGTAGCCCAGGCTGGCTTCAAATGCATAATTCCCCTGCCCCAGCCTCCCAAGTGGTAGGATTGTGGGTGTGTACTATCATGCCTGGAAAATTTAGATTTCTTGAAAAATGGAAGAACTTGGCAATTCTGTTCTCACTGACATAAATTACTACCCATCCAGAGAGGCAAATACTGGCTGCCCTCTGATGCAACATGTCTTCTCCAATTAGCCAGAACATCTGCTGCCTTCTTATCTTTACCTAGAGCTGGCTTCCAGTACTTCATGCCACCTACGTGGTTTATGGTCATTTGTATTTCTGACATCAGACCACTTGGAGACTTTGTGTTATATGGAAATTAGAGAATAGGGACTCTGTCTCAAATGTGAAGGTCGTTCTAGTTCAAAGTAGTGTTAGGTGCCTGTTCAGAGACAAGGGAGCAGTGAGTTACCTGCAGGGAGCTTCCTCCTCCCAAACCACTCCACTCTATCCACACTGAGTGCTAAACCACATCTCTGAATTACCAGGCTCTGTTGAAACATATTTGAGAACATGCACTGAAACTGTTGAATCTTCAGTTGAATACAGTCTATTTCACCTTGGGTGAGTGGAAACACACATGACTGGACTCAGATCTCCCCCTGTATAGCACAACAGCTCACTTCCAGATGACCAGTATGAGACTCACTCCTGGATGGAAGCTCAGAACAGCAAGCCAACTCCCTAGTGCAAGGCTGCAACCTCAGTTTATATTTTCCAGGTTTCCTACCCGTCTCCAGGAAGGAACTTTGTCAGCCTGGTTTTTTTTTGTTGTTGTTGTTTGTTTGTTTTTGTTTTTTTCTCTCCTGTTTCTTGTACTCAACTATAGCAAATGCCCCAGGGCCAGAGGGCCTCATTAGCCTCTGGCTCTCTATCTTTTCAGAGAAGCAGAAATGGCAGAGGCATATGCCTAAGAGTCTAGTCACAGTTTGCACTGAGTAAATTGCCAAGAGAGCCACAAAATTGAAAAAAAAAAAAAGGGGGGGGGGCGACTCTTATATGTAATTGGTATATCAACACATTATATTTTTTTTGTTGAACTGGTCATGTCTACATACTGATCCCAAATGAGACCTTGGATTTGTGACCTCAGCACGTCCAATATCAAAATGCTCATCTGGTCCCAAGCACAATAGTTAAATAGTTTTAAAGATATAGGCACTAATTTTTCATTGATGTCATGAACATAGGCAACAAAAAAACAGACTGAAATATTATTAGATTTTATAAATTCATTTCAAATTTTTTTCCAGTGGAATTAACAACTTGGAAAACCTAAGCCTTACTTGATTCATCTATAAAACGAGTCAGTAGAAACCTGAGTGGATATGCTGATGCAAACATGAGAAATGGGTGTTATGAAACAGAAAGGGGAGTTGATTTATAAGGAACTGCCAATGTATAACATTGTATCACAGCGAAATTTAAAGTCAAGAGTTTGGAAAGCAGAGAAGCACCTTCAAATGGCTGGAAGGCATTCCAGAAACAACTGGGGAAGAGTTGCTTCCTCAAAGTAGAGGTGACTTTAATGATAAAAATAGAGTAAAGCCCTTGGGACCTTCTTTTCCTGATATGGCATAACTCAAAATGAGAGGAAACATAGTGACTGCAACATTGGGTTCAACATATAAAGATCATGTGCATGGCATAGTGTTGAGTAGTGTTTTGTTCTGTTGTACATAAGGCCACTATGGTTTGTGTCTGACTTGATGGCACCCAACAACAACAACATAGTAGAGAATGAATAGAGAATGGACTCCTGCACTACTTGTACTCCAGTCAAATCTTAATCTTGTCTCACTGATGCATCATATACCAAATTAGGTAAGGTCTTTTTGTGCTAGAAGTACAGCATATGAAATATTTTCCAGAAAGGTATAGTATTCATAATTAATTAATGTATATTTTAACAAGTAACCAGGCTCCATTTTCAGTAGCTCATAGCCACAGATTCTCCTACCTTTCTGTTAGCTTGTTGTGCTATGAGGCCTTACATGTTGCTGTGATGCTGAAAGCTATGCCACCAGTATCTCAGATACCAGCAGTGCCACCCATGGTGGACAGGTTTCAGCTGAGCTTCCAGATTAAGACAGACTAGGGAGAAGGACCCAACATCCCACTCATGAAATAATTTACCACTGAAAATCCTATGAATAGGAGAGAAGCACTGTCAAATATAGTGCTGGAAAATGAGCCCCCCAAGACTGGAAGCCATTCGAAAGTTGATTGGGGAAGAGTTGCCTTCTCAAAGAAGAGTTGACCTTAATGATGGTAGTGGAGTAAAGCCCCTGGGACCTCCATTTGCAGATGTAGCATGATTCAAAATGAGAAGAGACACAGTGGCTGTTAACATGGGCTCAAACATAAAAAAAGATCCTATGCATGGCACAGTATCGGCTAGTGTTTCATGCCGTTGTACATAGGGTCACTATGAGTCAAATCCAACTCAATGGCATCTAACAACAACATAACCACAGATACTTTCCAATGACCTCAAAAACCCTCAAGGTTTTGCTGACTATACAGATGAATGATTTTGTGTCATTGACACTTGATTTGTTTCTGCCTTTCATGAGGATTGTCTTAGTCCATTGCTGATGCTTTATTAAAACTCTTCATACTGGGCAATTATAAGCAACAGAAATTTATTTTTCAGTTACTAAGGCTGGGAAGTCCAAAATAAAGGCATCATCAGACTTAGCATTGATGAGGGCCCCTGCCTTACCGATGGTGCCTTCTATGTCCTTGCAGCTCAAATGGCCAAGGCAGCAAGCTCCCTTTAGCCTCTTTCATCTGAGCACTGAGCCCATGCCTTAGGGTAGAGCCCGCATGACTTCATCATTTCCTAAAAGGGCTCACCTCTTAATAGTATCACTTTGGGTATTAGATTCCTACATGTGAATTTGGGGAGACACCAATATTCAGATTATAGCAGGAATACTCCATAGCATGGGCTGGGATTTAGCTCAGTTGGTAGAGCGCTGCGCTGCAGTCTCTGAGGTCCTGAGTTCAATTCCCAGCACCACAAAAAATGGGAGAAGGGCCTGGCAATCCACTCCCAAGGTAATCCGGAAACAGTCTGCCATTGAAAACCCTATGAGGGTCGCTATGAGTCGGATACTGACTCGAAGGCACCTAACAACAACAACAACTCCATAGCATAAGGGACAGTAGTACATAAAAAGGTGCAGTTACTAGAACAATGAATGGTTCTGCTGCAATGAGTGTTTTAAGCTAATGCCAATGTGGGAAACAGCTTTTTTTTTTTTTTTTTTTTTTTTTTTTTTTTTTTTTTTTTTTTTAGTACTTGTGGGTTGAAGCCATGGCCTCATGCACTGGGATGAAACAATTCTTATTAATGCTCACATATCTTTGATTCAATCTTAGTTAAAGTTAAAAAAGAGAGGTCCTCTTTCTTTTTCCAAGCTGGAGCCCTGGAAATCGCTTGTAAAAAGGGTAGGTTTCAGATATTACTATCACAAGTGATTTCATGAATACAGTGTGTTCGATTAAGAACTTGCCTTTGTTTAGAAAGATAAGGGAAAAGGCTAATGAATATTTATACATGTGCCATAGAATTTAAGTTGAATCTATATTTTACTCTCTGTTTTGTCACCATAAAGTTGAGTTTCTTTCTATGTTCTTGGATTTTAAAAAATTGCAGAGAACTTTATATAATACCAAAGTTTGTTTTAGTAGGTCCAAGGTTTCCACACAATTTGTGACTAAAATTTTCCACAAGAAACTAGATTATCAGAATGCTCATTGTAAAAGATCCTAGTTAGAAAAAGATAGAAACTGTTTGCCAGAAAAAGTTCATTTGGCTCATTAATTTTCTGATGATTATTTGACAATGACCTTGAAAGTTCTCTTTAGCTAGAATAAAATGATGGTAAGAATTTATAGATGAGTTAATGATATTCATATGAAATTAATTTTAAGTAAAATTAACTTGAGCCAGTTAACCTGAGGACACAGTGTAGGCTTTCTATTTTCCACTATATCACCAAATAATAAAGTAAAATATTACTAATTACCAAGCCAATTACCTGCCACCAGGGACAGAATGGGGAACACTATGGCCATGGGGGCGCCTTAAGGCTAACACTATACTGTGGTAGCCTTTGCTGGCCTCAACTCTGGAGCTGTCTATCTGATGCCAATAAAATTCTCCTTCCCTAGGAATTATATTGCTAGTGGCTGCTGCAGGATCGTATCAGTAAGCCTCCTTATCTGGTCCATGAGTCCCCTTGTTTTCCTCTCTACTTGGCAAGAAGCCACTTGTTGCCCTGATAGGGCCAAAATTAGAGCACCTTGCAAAAACCACATTAAAAGAGAGCCAAGGGGTGAACAAGCAGAAATGCCATGGATATGTATTTTTGCACATTTTTCTGGGGAGGAGAGTCTCTAGTTTTCTTTGGCTTCCCAAATGGGAAATGATGCCAAATGTGTTCTCTCACCACTGATATAATATTGCTTTCCAATGCTTACACCTATCCCCCTTCTCCCCTCAGCTCCAGGCTCGTACATCCAGGTTCATGTTAGATATCTCTTCCTGAGCGAACCACGAACACCTCAACTCCAGTGTGGTGGATCCCATGGTGCACTGCCCAGGTCCCTTTTGGGAACAAAGGGTATGACCCCAGCTTCTACAAGTGCCACTGGCAAAAGGCTCTCAGTTGTCAATCACCTGTGGGCACTGCTTCAGCTAGACACTTACCTTGCCCAAGATGAGACCAGCTTGAGGGACAACTCACATCCGGTGATGCCAATGACAAGCTAGAAAGGCTTGGCCCAGTTATCCCAAATTGAAACAGAGCGGAAGGTCTACCCTTTCATCAGAACTTTCTGCAGGGCCAGCTGAGGTGGCCCCTGAGGCTATGTTGTCTCTCTACCCAATTCTGCCTCATTCTTTTTCATCTTCCCTTCTACTGGTATTATTGTCAAAAACACTCCCTAACAGACTTTTTGCTTCCTGGGAATCTGGAACATCCAACAGGTTTGATGGATTCCAAAACCTTGTCTGGCACCTCCTCCATTGTACCTCAGCTGGTGATATCTCCCTTCACCTGAATATTCTAACCAGAAACCTGAGCCTCAGTCTCTGGTGCTTTTCCACCATCTTTTCCCTCTACCTGGATCAACCTCAACCAGTTTTGTTTATTCTCATCATTCAAGTGTCATCTTAAATGATTCCTCCTTACATGCTTGTATGTTTGTAATTTCAGATTAAAGCCCAAGATTCACAGTAAGATGAACAAGGCCCTCATCTTTGCAGTTTTATCTCTCTTTACTTTTGACTTTCACTCTGTTCCAGGGACCTGAGGACCTCTTACAGCCTCTCTCATATCATGTTTTTTCTGACTTTTAAGCACTTGCCTTCATCATACACTCTGCCTGAAATGAATGTAATCCTTCTTAACTTGGGAAACTTCAAACAATTGTTTAAGACTCAGCTCAGGCATTTTCTCCTCCAGAAAATTTTCTCTGATATTTATTCAGTGTGCCTGATGCTTTTGAGAGCCTCTGCTGACCTCCAGTGATGCCCTTGTAAACTGTGTTGCAATTATCTGTTATCCATTCCCCTTACACTCCTTGAGGAGATGGCTGTGTTTATTGAACATTGTGTCCCCTATGCCCAGCACAATGCCTTGAATATAGATGAAGGCACTCAAGGGGTATGTGTTGAGTGATTATCTAGGGTGAATATAACACACTTACATACTACAAGCATATATACACATGGATGAGCAATCTCAAACCAAATGTAAGACCTACTTGAAGGTATTGATTTTTGGGAGTGGGTTGCTGGGTCTGTCTCCCAAGCCTACAGCACCTGATGTTCCCAGGCAGTCTTCCATCCAAGTACTAACCAGGCCCCACCCTGCTTAGCTTCCGAGATCTGACAGGATGAGATGCCATGGGACTATGGCTGCAAGCTGTAGCACTGTAGCTTCAGAAGCTAAGCAGGGTGGGGCCTGGTTAGTACTTGGATGAGAGACCACCTGGGAGCACCAGATACTGTAGGCTTGGGAGAAGGACCTGGCAACTCCCTCCCAAAAATCAATCTGCCATTGAAAACCCTATGAATAGCAGAGAAGCACTGCCGATAGCGTTTCGCCTGTTGTTCATAGGGTCGCTATGAGTTGGATACCGATTCCATGGCACCTAACAACAACAACACTTGAGGGCAGGATCCTGAAACATTAAGACATGGGAGAAAGTTTTAGATGGGCTCACTTGGTGTTAATAGGGAATCATTTAGATTGACAACTGTCATAGTGAAAGGACCTTGCCAAAAGAAGTTACAGGTAACAATCTCAGTGAAACAAACAAACAAACAAACAAACAAACAAAAAGCAGGACTATATTTAAGAAGATTCAAGCATAAGAATCCAGCCAGGCAAGAATCAGGAATCTGTCAGTCATAAAGTCATAGTCTGGCTTTTACCCTCCAAGGCTTCACCATCATTTTTTCCATTAGCTATTTCCATTAGCTATAGTTTATTTGGGCTGGGATTTAGCTCAGTGGGTAGAGCGCCGCTCTGCAATCTCTGAGGTCCTGAGTTTGATTCCCAGCACCACAAAAGTGGGAGAAGGACATGGCAACCCACTCCTGAGGCAATCCTGAAACAGTCAGCCATTGAAAACCCTATGAGGGTCGCTATGAGTCGGACACAACTCAACGGCACCTAACAACAACAAACAGTTTATTTACCTCTATGCATTTGGCTGCTATGTATTTCTTCTAATCACATTTTAAGAAAATAAAGTGAGTATCTCTTGGTACCAATTCCCGATCACAAAGAATCTGACTGACTCTGGTTGGGTCAGTTAACTCATAATCTGGTCATATAAAGAAAAGAGATGGAGGAATCACTTAATGTAAACACAGCTGTGAAGTATCCACCCATGTGGATCAAAAGGGATTTCTCACAGAAAAATAAGCCATTATGCTATTGGCAGAATCCATAAAAGACAAAAAGTAGTCATCAGGATGTTGGCAGAATTCAAAAAAGACATCTAGTGCACTTGTTCTTACCTGCTATCCACACAAAAGGATCAGATAAGGATACAGAGAAATTCATTCATCATCATCATTGTTGTTGTTAGGTGCCTTTGGTCCCAATCATGGCAACCGTATGTACAACAGAACAAAACATTCCAATTCTGTGCAAGGCACATGACTTTTTTATGTTTAAGCTTATTGTTGCAGACACTGTGTCAATCCATCTAGTTAAGGGTCTTCCTTTTTTTATTGACCTCCCACTCTTCCAAACATGATGTCTTTTTCTAGGGATTGGTCCTGCTGACATGTCCAAAATATGTAAGACACAGTCAATCCATCTTTTCTTCCAAGAAGTACCCTGTTTGCACTTCTTCTAGGACAGATCTGTTGGTTCTTTTGGCAGTCCACGGTATATTCAATATTCATCTCCAGCAACAAAATTCTAAAACATCAACTCTTCTCCTTACTCAATCTTCAGCTTTCACAACCATATGATGCAAATTAAAATACTATGGCATGAATCAGATGCACTTTTTTCTTCAATGTGACATCTTTACTTTTCAGCACCATAAAAAGATCTTTTGCAACAGATTTTCCAAATGCAATGCATCTTTCCATTTCTTGACTGGTGCTTCTGTGGGTATTGACTGTAGAATCAAGTAAAGCAAAATCTTGTACAAATGTAGGGAATTATCTGGACACCCCTGAGGTGGACCAGGAGGGTGCCAGGGCCAAGGCCCACTTGGTCTGGGCTGAGGTCTGAGGCCGCCCCCCCACTCCAGTTTCTGTCCTGTTCCTGCCACCTCTGGTTACCCTTAATACCTTTAACCCAGGAACCTGGCCTGGGACTTATTTGACTCTTTAAGAGCTAATCTACCTAAGTCCCAGTTCACCTTTCACCTGCAGTCTCTCCTTAACCTATTACCTCTTCCATCAAGTGATTTAAGATGGCCCCCAAAGAGCCCAGCTCTGGTGTGACCTTTTTCAGCCTGATTTGGCTGCCCATAGCTATCCAATTGGTTATTAAGAAGAGCTCAGTGATTGATCCAGCCTGCACCTAACCCCTCAATAGTAAGTGCACTTTTTCAAGCCCTCACATGGAGAGCTGCTCCTCCTGGCACGAGCTGCTCTCCAATTGGTTGCACCTTGGTCCACACCCCCACCTATGGTGTATGTAAGCAGACCACCGACTACCCCAAGGGTCTTTTCTTTCTTCCCAACCACCTTGACTCTCGTTGTTACATACTATACCTGACTTTGCCGCTTTAATTATCCAGACCTTCAATCAAGCCACCGAGAGGCAAGACTCCGGAGGTCAAGAAAGAAGACCTTGAGCAAGTCAAGAAGGGCTCTCAATCCCCGCGTGCTGGGGAGGAGGTGAGAGGAGAAGATGACCAGTGAGAGGCAACATCACCGGACCTTTGGCATAGCCAGTGAGGACATCAGAGCTGTTTGTCATTTTGATACAGGGCTGTTATTCCATCGTAGCAGCAGCAACCTGTGCTGTCGGCTAGAAAGCATTAGGCTCTCCTGAAAAGGAGCAAACTAATAAAGGTCCTGTTTGTTTTATATAAGAAGGCTCCCAAGGTCCTTCTTGGAGCCACCAAACAGTTCTTGCCCACCCCTGAGGGTCCCCGAGCATATTGGTGTTGTGGTGAAGCTCCATGGTTTTTTGCCAGGCTGGAGCAGACCCCAACAGACAACCTCAACCTTTTCTCTGCTTATCATGAAGTTGCATACTGAACCAGTTATAAGATTTTGTTTTGTAGATATTAAGGTGAAATCCTAGTGAAGCCTGTGTTCTTTGATTTTCCTTAGCAAATGTTTCAAATTCTCTGCACTTTCAGCAAGCAGAGTTGTGTCATCTGCATGACGCAGGTGGTTAATGAGTCTTTGTCCAATCCTGATGCCACATTCCTCTTCATAAAGTTCAGCTTCTCAGATTACTTTTTCCTCTGTTTGCTGAAACATTTTTATTGGTATTCCATTAACTCCTAGAGCCTTGTGTTTCACAAATTCCTTCAATGCAGTTTCCTGAATTGTTTAATATTTTCTCTGTGGAATCCTTCACTATCATGACTTAAGGCTTGAATTTTTTCTCCAATTCCTTAAGCTTGATAAAAACAGAACACGTTCTTCCCTTTTGGTTTTCTGTCTCCAGCTGTTTGGACATGTTATTATAATATTTGATTTTGTCTTCTTGTGCTGTCCTTTGAAATCTTATGTTTTGTTCCTTAACTTCATCATGTTTTCCTTTTATTTTAGCAGCTTGATGTTCAAGGGCAGATTTCAGAGTCTCTTTTGTAAAGTAATTTTGTCTTTTCTTTTTTTCCTATCTTTTTAATAATCGTTTGCTTTTTCATGAATGATGCTTTTGATGTCATGCCACACTCGTCTGGCCTTCTATTATAGTGTCTCACATCAAATCTATTCTTGAGGTACTCTCTGAACTCAGGTGGGTTATACTCAAGGTCATTCCTTGGCTCTCATACACTTGTTCTAATTTCCTTCAGTTTCAGTTTGAACTTGCATATGAGCAGTTGATGGTTTGATCCACAATCAGCACCTGGTCTTGTTCTGACTTTTGATATTGAGTTCTTCCATAATCTCTTTCCACAAATGTAATCAACTTGGTTCCTTCCATCTGGTGAATTCCATGTGTATAGTTGACATTTATGTTGGTAAAAAATGTATTTGCAATGTCATTGGTCTGACAAAATTCTATCACATGATCTCCATCATCATTTCTGTCTCAAAATCATATTTTCCAACTATTGAGCTGTCTTCTTTGTTTCCAACTTTTGCATTCCAGTATCCAGTAATAATCAGTTCATCCTGATTACATGTTTGATCTATTTCAGATTGCAGAATCTGAACATCTCCTTTATCTTCATTTGTGACCTTAGTGATGGGTGTGTAAATTTGAATGATAGTCATGTTAACTGGCCTTCCTTGTAGGCATATGGATATTATTCTATCACTGACAGCATTGTACTTCAAGACAGATCTTGAGATGTCTTTTTTATGATGAATACAACCTCATTTCTCTTTAATCTGTCTTTCCTAGCATGGTAGACCATATGATTATCTGATTCAAAATGGCACATGCCAGTCAATTTTAGCTCACTGATGCCTAGAATGTCAACATTTATGCTCTCCATTTCCCTTTTGATAATTTCTAATTTTCCTAATATTCATACTACATACATTCCACATTCCAATTATGACTGGATGTTTATAGTTGATCTTTCTCATTTTGAGTAGTGCCCCATCAGCAAATGAAGGTTCCTGGGGCTTTACTCCATTCCCATCATTAAGGTCAACTCTACTTTGAGGAGGCAACTCTTTCCCAGTTGCCTTTTGAGTGCCTTCCAAGCTGGGGGCTCATTTTCAGGCATTATATCTGACAGTGTTTCTCTGCCATTCATACGGTTTTCAATGGCTAAATGTTTTGGTAGTAGGTTAGCCATGTCCTTCTCCCTAGCCTGTCTTAGTCTAGAAGCTCAGCTGAAACCTTTCCAGCATGGGTAACCCTTCTGGTATGTGTAATACCAGTGTTATAGCTTTCAGCATCACAGCAATATGCAAGCCCCCAGAGTATGGCAAACTGACAGACACGTGGGCGCATACATTGTTACCAAGAGGAACATACTACAGGGTCAATCTTAACACAAGAACACTATAACAAGAGCATAAAAAAAGAAATAAATTTTGCAAAGGTTTATCCTTGGAAACTTAAATCTGCCTTCTTGCCATATGCTAATAAATGTTTTCAGAGCAAACGTTTATAAAATACATCTGTTCCTCTGCCTCTCCCTCCACCCATCTCAGGCTTCATGGTCTCAATCTCTGGTTGTCTGTTTACCTCAACATCATTCATCCTTTAGATCTTCAAAGAATTCAATTCTGTGAGACTATCAGGATGAACCCAGTCAGTCTGACAGTGAAGCACATGAAACTGGAGAAGACACTTGGTTTGCCTCCACAGTTAGTGACACTATTAGTACAGCTTTCTAACTTCAAATCCAGAGATCCATTGTCCATGGTGAGGTGAGATGAGGGTGGGAGTTCTGCTTGTGTATAGTTCAAAAGTTCAGTAATACTAAGCTGAGCTTCAAATGAAAGAAAATTATGCTTAACATCCAAAAGACATAAGTAAATGCTAAACTAAAAACAATCACTATTCTCAGATCCAAGACATAATGACAAGGTGTTGTAGTGAAAAGAGAAAACAAATAAGGAGTTAAGATATCCAGATTTTAGCCATGTCTTTTTTATTAACAAATTCTTTGACCTTAAGCAGTTCGCTTCACCTTTCCTCATCTCTTTAATGAAGAATAAATTGCTTGCTTTCAACCTCCTTGGGCTGATGATCAGATGAGATAAAGGAAATGTCTCTGAGAAAATGTTTTCTAAAGGACTATAAAAACATCAAGACTTAGTATTATTTTTTCCATCATGTCACAAACATATCCAGGACTAATACCTACTCAAAGTCTTATTTACTACTGATGCTTTCCAAATATGACCCTGCCTTTCAGTACCTCGCTGCTTTTCAAATTATGTATTTCTCCAGATGCATGTTTCCAGTTTTCCAGGCTGATCTCATTTGTTCATTTCCTGTCCATATTTCTAATCTCTCTGGGTTGCTATGTACTACATCTCTTCCACACTGGGGTCTATAATACCATCCTATTTACCCTCATCTGCAAATACAATTACCATAATAGGTTTATGGCCTCTTTCCAAGCCATTAATAATAATGCAAAAGGAAATGCACTTGAAGCTGATCTTTGCAACATCCTCCTGTAACTTGCAGCATGTAGTTTTTCATTCTTGCTGGGTTTTTCAGCCAATGTTAAGGTCATTTCTATGGTTCAGAGAACCTCCTAATACAACTCAAGATGTTTCCTTTTTTCTTTTTTCCTTTAAGCATATGGGAAACAGATCTTGTTTCTCTTGTTTATAGTAAAATAAATAAAATTAAAATTAAATAAAATAAGCATGCCAATACATGAAGCAGGGCACTGAAAGCCCTGAGAATAAATTAGTGAGTTCCTATCCAAAGACCTCCTGTCATGTCAATGTGACTGATCAGTGTGATTCTGCCTCTGTGCTGATCCAGGAATCAGGAAGAACTAAGTTTTCCAAGTAGGGTTCCAAATCCTGTGTTTCTTTCCAGTGGAGACATGCAGCCAAGTTCTTCAATAAACCTGAGGAATGGGATGCATAATCTTTGAAGCTCACTAGAAAGGACATAACTTTTCATTGTTGTTTTTCTTAATAAGTTGGCTGACATTAGAGTCCCTCTTTTTTTGCTTCTATTACAACACTTGGCAGTTTCTAAAGAGAAAGGAGTTTGAAGAAGAAAGAGAAAGAAAACAAAGACTAATCCGTGGATGAATAAGCTTGAGAAATGCTTTGGATGACATATTCCAGTCAATTTTCTTTTCTTCTTAATTTGGAATTTGTTTTTATTTTCTTTTGTTTTGTTTTATTTCAGCTTTGTATGGGGTACTTTGTCTTCCTCTAATTTCTAAAATGTGTTTCTTCATTTCTTTCTGAGCACTGCTGCTAGTGGTCTTTCCCAGTCCTAGATTTGCCTTTTGCAGTTAAACTGTGATTCAACTTCTGAACAGTTGGAAATCAAAGTTAAAGAAATCCCTGGAGCCCTTTCTCAACTACTACAGGCATCACCACACTTCCCTTGAATACATATTTTAAATATAAAAATGTTTGAAGTGTTAAAGTTTAATTTCGGAATAAAGAAGAAAGAAAAGCTGGAAGTATCTTAATACCCAAAGTTAATTACAGTGTTTGAGAAAAAGTCTCATTTATATCAATTCTTTTCATCTACGAAAGAGGAAAACCTTGAACTTTCAATATAGAAAGACATGATTTTCTGTCCTGGGTACATGAAATACTTGCTCTATGAAACTGGCAAATTTTCTTACTCTTTTGGAGTTTGTTTCCTCTTTTATTAAATGAGGCCAAATAACATACGCATCCTGGATCATTGTTTGGATTAAATGTGCAAGTTGGTGGCAGGTAAGTACAGTGTCTGTACATAGTAGGGGCTCAATAACAGTCAGCTGCTTCTCTTGCCCTCCCATGCATGCAATGTGAAATCTGTCATCTTTTATTAATATACATGGCTCACTCTCTCATAATGCTATTACTATGTGATTACAAATTGCTAAAAGGAAAATGTCTTCATGGATTAATAATGATGATAATGATACTATGCAGGCAATATTCTAAGTGCTGTATGTGGATCATTTCACTTACTTCTTAATAAAAGGAGGTACCTTTTCTATTCTTATTTACAAAAAATGGATTTGGAAGTTGACAATGGTTAAGTGACAAGCTAGTTGGTGGATGGGTCCGCATCTGAACCTCATCCTTGGTAGCCATTCTATACTATCTTCTATTATACCACTGTTTATCATGAACTGTACATGATGATGATCTGGAGATTACTCCAACGATGTATATAAAGCGATGTATGTAATGCATGCCACATGGTAAACTCTTAGCAAATTTCAAATTTGGTAGTGGAATAAGATTTTTTTTGAAAAGAATACATCTTCCTATAATATCCTTTAAAAAACATCTTTATTGAGATACAAGTCACATACCATAAAATTCATCTATTTAAAATGTCCAAGTCACTGTCTTTGAAAGTACATTCACAAAGTTGTACAACTGCCACTGTGACCTAAGTGCAGAAAATTTCATCACTATAGATTAAGTTTTCTTAAAGGAGAGAATATGTAAGAAAAATGGCACTTCTCTTATACCTTGCTGGTTGGAATATAAAATTATACAGTGACTCCAGAAAATAATTTGGCTATTTACCATAAAAGTAAACGTACTTACCATACAACCCAGCACTTGAACTCTTGGGCACTTCCCCATAGAAATGAAAACTTACATTCCTACAAAAACTTGTACAGGAATGTTCACAGCAGGTCTATTCATAATAACTAAACTGGAAATTGCCCAAATGTTCTTCAATAGTTGAGTTGATAAAGTCTGATGCATCCATGCAGTGCAAACACTACTCAGCAATTAAAAATAAGAACATACTATTGTTACATTAACATCTTAGATGATCTTAAGGGTATTTTGCTTAATAACAAAAATGATTTCAAAAAGTTATATATTGTATGATTCAATTTAGATTACATCCACAACATGATAAAACTATAGTAACGGAAAACAGATTAATGGTTGCCAGAGAACAGGGACAGAGTAGGTGTGACAATTAAGACAAAGCATGAGATAGTTCCTTGAGTGTGATGGAATAATTTTGTATTTTGATTACAGTAGTGGTTATTCATTTGTGCATGGGATAAATTTGCATAGAACTATATGCACAAATTCATACCCTTCATAACACACACACGAATGCAAAAACTGGTGAAATCTAAATATGGCCCTTTCATATTAATACTATTGCACTAGTTAATATTATTATAGTGTTGCTATATAAGATGTGATCATTAGTGAAGGCTGAATGAAAGTGTTTAAGAGACCCGAGGTAGACCCTTGGTGGCAGGGGTGGGGATCAGGGAGGAGGGTTATGAGAGGGGGAAGTTATGTGAGCATTGTACAATGAAATACACATGTGGAAATGTCAAAATGAAACTCATTAAGTTGTACATTAAAAGTTACTAATAAAAAAGAGAACCCCTATGTAATATTTTTGCAAATTCCTGTGAGCCCAGAACCATTTTGAAATAAAAAATTTAAATAATGGCTTTTCAAATGCAAAGTTAAAGTTTTGAAGAAGATGCCCAGACTGAAATTTGGCATATGATTTTCAAGATTGTTCTTAGGATTGACACAACTTGATCATCATTATGAAAAGCCTAATTAGAAAGATCAAAATCCCCAAATAATGGAAAATTGTTCAAAGAGATGGAAATAACATTTTGAAAACAACAACAACAACACAACAACAAATCAGAGCCTCAAAGTTTGGATATAAAATACAAGTTAAAAGGTAAAAGGTACCCTAGGGGATGCAAAAATCAAATTACTTAAAACCTATAAAAGTAATCCTATGTAAAGAATTGTCTTAACATACTATAATGAGGAAAATGACTCAAATTCTTGAAAATATTCTTAAAGATCTTGGTGGGAGAAATTATAATAAAAATGTGAAGTTAATTTATCTAGATTAAGAGTATGATCACAAAATAGCATGAATATATACATCTTCAAAAATGAGTGAATGATTTTAAACTAGTCCTATAGTTAACAGTAATAATAATGATAGGAAGTAAAATTACTTAGTGCTATGAACTTAGGAACTTTTCTAAATATCTTACTTGTATCACCCTATTTAGTTCTCAATAAAACTGCTGAAGTTATACTGTTACTATGACCATTTTTACATACAAGTAAACTGAGGCACAGTGATTTTATTTTGCTTGACCCAACACAAATAAGCAAGTAAGTGGTAGAGACGGAGCTAGTATTTAAATAGATACAATTCATCACAAATCCCATTTTGAAATTAAAAATTAAACAAAGGAAATGAATTAATTTGTAATTTTAAAATGGAAAAATTAAGCCCTAAAATTAATTACTGCCTCAGTGATCTAGTTAAAAGAAGAAACAAACTCATTTTATTAGAACATGAAATTTCAGTTAAGCAGGGTTCAATCAGAGGGCAATTTTTATGCATATAAAATAATTGATGCTTATAATGGTGAGTTGAGCTATATGGTAGAAAGATGAAGCCCTGTGGTCCCTAACAAAATGAAGAGAGAACGAGGAACACAGACTGCAATATAAACATGGCCTGTTGGTGAGAAAGGTAAACTAGGAAGATCTTGTGAGTATAAGGTGATGCCAAGTTTCTTTTTTGCCTTGGCCTATATTCTTGATGGAGTGTCCTGGGAGAAGTCCCTGCAGAATTTGTAACACTGAGAAGGTTTGAGTGTGAAAGTACCAGTAATTCCTACGTGAATTTACACTAACGATAGCCGTGACAAAAACACCAGCGGGGCGTCTGGCAAAAAGCAAAACCTCTAGAGAGAGAGATACCCTGAACCAAGGTTCATTAGACTCTTTGAGAAAAAGCACTACTTAACATGAGCTCACAATTTAAAAGTTCCAAAATACATGTTCAAAAAAAATCTATGCTAAGCAAGTTTTAGCAGGTACAATAAGTATCCTAGGCCCCTGAAAACTTCATAAAGTAAAACAATCAGATTGTTGTTGTTGTTAGGTGCTGTGGAGTCGGTGTCCAACTCATAGAGATGCTAGGTACAACGGAGGAAACATAGCCTGGTGCTATGGCACATGCCTGTAATGCCAGCGACTCGGAGGGCGGAGGCGGGAGGATACCAAGTTTCAGCCCAGAGGTAGTCTATGTAACATGGCGAGACCCTGTCTCAAAAAAGTGAAAAAATAGGCTGGGGGTGCAGCTCAGTGGTCCAGCACTTGCAAAGCATGCAGGTGTGAGGCCCTGGGTTCAACCCCCAGAACCGCAAAAACAAAACAAAACAAAACAAAAAACAGATGAAACACTATCGTCAGTGCTATTCTCAGGGTTCTCAAAGGCTGATTGCTTTTTGGGAGTGGGTTACCGGGTCCTTCTCCCAAGCCTACAGCACCTGGTGTTCCCAGGTGGTCTCCCATCCAAGTACTAACCAGGCCCGACCTTGCTTAGCTTCCAAGATCTGACAGCAATCAGATAAGTAACATAAAATCAGTATATTTAAATTAATGAAATTCCCAGTACAAATAATACTTGTTGTTGTTGTTAGGTGCTGCTGAGTCGGTATCCGACTCATAGCGACCCTCGTAGGGTTTTCAATGGCTGATTGTTTCGGGATTGCCTCGGGAGTGGATTGCCAGGCCCTTCTCCCATTTTTGCGGTGCTGGGAATTGAACTCAGGACCTCAGAGACTGCAGCACAGTGCTCTACCAAATGAGCCAAATCCCAGCCCATACAAATAATACTTAAGTACAGGAAAAGAACAGGGCACTAAGGAAACAGAAAATACAGACTGAAGAAGGAGGAAGGGAATATATTATCGGAAATGAAAAAAAAAAAATAGTGACCCACCTAGGCATGGTGGCATATTCCTGTAATCCCAGCTACTTGGGAGGCTTTAGGTAGAAAGATGCTAGTTCAAGGTCAGCCTGGACTACACAGTGAGACACAGTCTCACAATAAAAATAAAAAATAAAAGATCTGGAAATGTAACTCAGTTGTAGAATGCTTGCTTAGCTTGCATGAGGCCCTGGTCTCAATCTCTAGTATCACAGGATAAAAGAGTGAGTCAAAGAAATTAAACACTCAATGGATGGTTAAGCAGCAGATTATATACATCTGAGGAGGGAATCTCTGAGCTAGAATGTAAATATGAGCAAATAACTCTTATTATGGTGAAGATTGAAAATAAATGCAAAAAGAACAGAGAGGTAAAAACATCTGGTCATTAGAGACATGGTCCACCATAAAGTTAATGGGAGCTCCAGATAGGAAAGAAGAGGAAATAAAGAAAGGTGATACTCACAGAGATCATTTATGGCTGTGACATATCCAGAACCGTTGAAAGGCATAAATCCTCAGCTTTAGAAAGTATGTTGAGTTCAGAGGAAGAAAAGTAAAAACAGTTAGCCCTTTACTAAAATTGTAAAACTTTAAAGAAAAAACGATGTTAAAGGCAAACGGAGAAAAAGGAAAGATTACCCACAAAGGAACAATGATTCTGAAACCCTATCAGGGTTTGAAGGACCTTTAGCATATTTAAAGAAATAGAAAATGTCACCCAATACAAGGTAAATGTTTAACATATCTTTTTTTTTTTTTTTTAACCTTTTGAGACAGGGTTTCGCTAAATTACGCAGACTGCTTCTGGTCTCGAATTTGTGATCCTCCCGCCTCCACCTCTCAAGCCACTGGGATTACAGGCATGTGCCACTGTGCCCGGCACATGTTTAACATATCTTGTTTATTTTAATTCTCAGTAAATCCATGCAAGTAGAAATGATAAAAAATAATTTCCCTTCCTATGTAGTTTACAGCTTTTCACAATTTCTTCCATGTGGTAAGCTTAGTCTTGAGAATGTGATCTCTGGCTCTGGAGTCAGATGGCTGGGATTCTAACTGCTAGATGCGTTGTGACTTTGGGCAAGTTAGTTAACCTCTCCATCTTATTTCCCTTATCTACAAAATGGTAGCCCTTACAGACTATTATAATATTTTATGTTTTTAAGTGAAATGACATATGTAAAATGCTTAAAATTGCCTGGAATATAGGAAACAATAAATGTCAGACATTATTTTTATTATAGCCATATTTTATTGGACCATGACAATGGCTTTGTAGTAGAAGCTTTACTTGCTTTTATTTTCCAAGGGAACTGCATTATTTGATAGTTAGCAGCTCACCAAAATGAGCCTGTGGGGGTGAATCTTGCTAACTTGATGAAGAATGATTTATCTTGTCTGAAGACAGAATGAAAGGAGAGAAGTGAAAAGGCCAGGGGAGGCTTTATTTTGAGGAAGAGAGGAAGTGGGATGACAAATGAAATAAACTGAGAATCCCACATCAGAGCAACCACAGATCCAATCTAAGACAGGCGTTTCATCCATCAACACCATTCTGACAACCAGCTAATTAAATCTCTCTGGGGAGAAGGCTCCCGTCTTGATTCACATGGGCAAATACTGAGTCCTGAAGCTTGTTCTCCACATGGGGTTTAAGAAGGCCAGCTTCCCAGATGGCCTGATAATCCTGCAGCAAGGATAACACCCAAGTCCCGCTGGAAAACAAGCAAAGGCAGCAGATTATACAGAAAGCAAGCTGACTATGATGAGAATAAGAAACGTTCACACTTAGTGAGCACTTGAAATCAGTCTCAAGCAACTGAAGAGTTATTTCATGCAATCCTTCAGAAGAATATAATAAGATAGATATTATCCCCATTTTACAGATATGGGACCAAGGACAGTGATTGTATCTGTCACTTGCCTCCTGATTCTCAGCTCCAAACCCTGCTTCTTCATTTTATGTTCTCTTAATTTCTGTTTGGCTGGGATTACTCGGCATACTGTGTGACTCAGAATCTTTAAACAGCTTGCTTCTTACTAGCTTCTGTAAACAGAAGGCAGAAAATGGAGACTAGAAAGCCAAAGAAAGGGAAGCAGACTTATTTCCTGTTTCCCTACCTTGCCAGCATCCATCCTGTGGGTGCAGTGCCCTCCACTTGCAGCTTCTTTGGAACACCAGGGGCAGTCAGGTGGTGTTTCTTCTCAGAAGTCTGAGCACCCATTCTGCAGCCATACTACTATGGCGTCAGATCCTGCCAGATCTCAGAAGCTAAGCAGGGTTGGGACTGGTTAGTACTTGGACGGGAGACTGCCTGTGAACACTAGGTGTTGTAGGCTTGGGAGAACGACCTGGAAACCCATTCCCAAAAATCAGTCCACCATTGAAAAACCTATGAATAGCAGAGAAGCAATTGTGTTTCCCTGTTGTATGTAGGGTTGCTATGAATAGGATACCAACTCAATGGCACACCTAACAACAACAACAACAATTCTGCAGGCCAGCTCCACCTCTGTGTTCATTCAGGCTTGGATAGATGGCACTTTCTTCGGCTATTATATTGGGGCTGAGTTCTACTTTGGGCTGCGATTTACCTTAGTCAGTAGAGCGCCTCTCTGCAGTCTCTGAGGTCCCAAGTTTGATTCCCAGCACCACAAAAATGGGAGAGGGACATGGCAATCCACTCCTGAGGCAATCCCGAAATAATCAGCCATTGAAAACCCTATGAGGATCACTGTGAATCGGACACGACTCGACGGCACCTAACAAAAAGCTCTATTTTGGCTTTTTCAATTTCCAATACATAGGTAACCAATTCTCTTCTCAGTAGGGTGTATGTTTTTATGACTGAACCTGGACCGATACAGAGCTGTGAAGTATCTTGCCAATGTCATGTAGCTAGCAGGGAGCATGGCCATTACGAACCTAGGGTTTCCACAGGGGTTTAAATGGGCAGCTTTGTATGCTATGGGGAGAAATCACTGCAACCAACACATATTTGGTGAAGTAAAGCAATTTCTTAGTGCTTGCGCTATCATTATATTTTATTAAAAATAATAACATGTATCTATAGCCATATCACAATGGCATCCAATCTCAGGTCTCAGAAGCTAAGTAGTCATGTCTGGTTAGTACATGGGTGGGGGATCACCTAGGAATATTGAGTGCTGCAGGCTTGGGAGAAGCACCCACAGCCCACTCCCAAAACAATCACCCATCGAAAACCCTATGCATAGCAGAGAAGCATTGTCAGCAGTGCCAGGCATGGCACACTGTCGGGTAGTGTTTTATCTGTTGTATATAGGGTTGCTATGAGCCAGAACTGACTGGATGGCACCTAACAACAGCAATATCATATGTGCGTGATGCTTTCATGGTCCTTATTTCACATAATCCAGAGAGAAAATATACTAAGAGTTAACGGTATTTCTTTTCACACACACACACACACACACACACACACACACACACACACACACACACACATATATTTTAGCAGTTCTGCAGATTGAACCCAGGCTTAGTCAAGCACTACATCATTGAGCTGCACTCCCAGCCCCTTTTCTATTTATTTATTTATTTGTTTGTTTGTTTATTTTTCTTAATTTTGAGACAGTGTCTCACTAATTTGCACAAGTTGCCTTTTGTCCTCAAGCTCACAATCCTCCTGCCTCAGCATCCCAAGTCCCTGGGATTATAGATATACAGCACAGCACCCAGTTCAATTAATATGTTAACCATATATTATATCTCTTAGTATCTTAGTCTTGGTTCTGTCATGTAATAGCTGTGTGACACATGGCAAGTTACTGAGCCTTCCCAAAACTTACTTTTGTTATCTATGAAATATGATTACTACCTATACCACAGTATTATTGTAATAATTTAATTAATATAATATATGCCAAGAGCTATATAGGATCTAAGATTGTTTTACTACTTACAATAAGTTATCTTATTACTATTATATTGATCCTGACAGAAGACAGGAGATTGCTGGTCAGGGACAAAGGACTTTAACACTCAAGGCAAAAACATTAGTCAGAGCTTCATGTTGCTTTGCATTAGTGGCCCATGGTTCCCAACTCTCACAAGGATAAGGTAAAGGGCTCACAGTGATTCTGTTACAGGAGAAGACCACTAAACTTAAGGATTCACATCTTTTATAGTAAGCTGAAGCAAGACTACTTTGTCTAGAGGAAGCATTACTTCATCTCTCATGATTGCTCACAGAAAACAACCATGAGAAATGAACTACATAAAGAGCTGCCACAGCCTTGAATTTTTGATATGATGTTGTTAGGTGCCATTGAGTTGAGTTCGACTCACAGTGACCCTATGTACAATAGAATGAAACACCATCCAGCACTGTGCCACACATATGTACTTTTATATGTTTAAGTCCATTGTTGTAGCCACTGTTGAGGGTCTTCCTTTTTTCTGCTGACCTGCCACTCTCCCAGACATGATGTCCTTTTCCAGGGAGTGGTCCTTTCTGACAACATGTCCAAAATACATATGACACAGTCTAACATTCCTTGCTTCCAAGGAGTACTCTGATAGAAAACCAAAAGGGAGGAACATGCTCTGTTTTTCTCAAGCTTAGAGAATTGAAGAAAAAATTCAAGCCTCAAGTGGCAATAGTGAAGGCTTCAGCGAAAATATTTTTGATACAGCCAGAAAGAATATGCAAGGATACATAAAATCCATGAAGACTGTCTGTCCCACATAATTTACCAAAGACTTAGTAATGACATTAGAAAGAGCAGTTATTACTAAGAATCTCACAAAACCCAATCATGGAAGAATACCTTCCCTAATTTACAGGTGAAGAAACTGGCTCAGAGAAGTGAAATGGCTTGTTCAAAGGTAATACCCTTTGGGGGAAGTAGTGGCTGTGGGTTCAAATATCAGACATCATGTCCCAGAATCCCATACCCATTCTCCATCAGGATGCCTATTTGCAGGGAAAAGTCATATACTTATCAACTCAGACTGTGTACATGATCTGAAAGGCTCATTTCCCACTGAGCTTCCTCAGAGTTCATCAAAGAGTGGGAGTGGGGCACGTGAAGGGAAGGTAGAGAAGGCCTCCCTCCAGGCAGCTCACTTTCACGGGGTAATGCATAACATTATTTGTGATTTTTTTTTCTTAAAAAGAAGGTGGTGAGCTGAGCACAGGTGCATATACCTGCAGTCACAGCTACTTAGGAGATTGAGGCAGAAGGATCACTTCAGTCCATGAGTTCAAGACCAGCTTAGCCAACACAGAAAGACCTCATCTCAAAAGAAGAGGGGTGGAAGAAATGCTCTTAGAAAATCTCATATTTAAATCAACTAAAATTTTATTTTAAAAACAGGGAAACTAAGTGCCAGAAAGGTGAAAGGCTTTGACCAAATTTACATAGTGAGTAATAGAACCATGTCTCACCCTTGCTGTCCTCCTGCCAGACAAATGTTCTTTGAACCAGACTGGGGAGTCCCAGTAAAGTATATGAGCTGTTAGATGATGAGATGTCCTTTTAAAAGCAGAGTGTCAAGTCACTAGCAGGAACTCATGCACTCTGAATTGGCTGGCCAGGCAGGACAATAACCTCCTACAGGCCAAGGCAGTATTGTGTCTTTAGTCAGAAAAGCTTGGCATTACTGCTACACTGGGTCATAAACTAGCTGACTCATTCACTATGTCATTAAAATATTTACTGATGGTCTGTGTATGGCAGGCACTATGCTAACTCCCAGGGATTAGCTGTGAAAATGATAAATTTTTAATAAGTTACTGGGACTTTCTTCTTCATTCCTTCGTTCAGAAACATGTCTTGATCACTACTCAGTCAGCCTTGGATTGGTGCTAGCTAGCTAAGGGCATTGCCCCCAAAGGACTTCCAATGGGCTGATGGGAAAGAAGTTAACAAATACTTATAATAAAGAAGGATAGTTATTAAGAGAGAAGCATTCAGGCTCACATGGGTGATCCTCATCCAGCTTTGTGGGCCTGGGAAAAGGTCCCTGAAACCACTCAACATGAGGCTGAGATCTGAGGAGAGGGAGGGAGAGTAGCCCAGCTACCACACTTGTAAAACAGAAACAAAATATCTTCCCCTCACGGATAACAGGAAGGTCTGATGAGAAATTTAAGTTAAAGAATCAGCCTGGTATACAGGGGTGGTGGTGCACCTTGCTGTCTGTCCCTGTCTTCATACATACAGGAGCTGACCAGGAACTTATGCCTGTCTGCGGTTGATGACTTGTGGTGTCAGCAATCCCTAGAGGAAGGATCCTTTGTCTCCAGCTTCATAAGCAGTAAGCTATTGTGGGTAACCTCACCCAGACATTGGCCTTGGAGAATAGCCCTCACCACTGGCCACTGCATTCAGGAATTTTACCCTGTGGCGAAGACTGCACCAAACAATTTTTCTCCTAAAGTGCTTTCCTCCCCCACTGTCTCTCCACCTTGCCAAGTGATTTATGTCTCCTTGAGGGCCTTTTCCTTTCATAACCGGTCTGGTCTTCCTGCCCCAGCCTGCAGGGAGGGTGTAATCCTGTGTTTGCAGCTTTACAGATGGTTTCTATGGAAATTATGACAATATTACAGCTATTGTGGAGCTACTGCACTGCTGATGGAATAAGGAGATGGTACTTGAAAGGGGAAATTTGAAGTGAAATATCAATAGCCTAGATCCTTAGAGACAATGACTAATTTTATGAAGTTGTTCCTATCAGCAGTAACAAACAGTAACAAGCTAACATGGTTTTTGTGTTATCAATATAAAGGACTTCTCAAGTCTTTTGTGGAGGCTACACACTATGGATAGAATTAGGTCCCACATGAGTGCTCAGTGGCAATATTCAGAAATGAGAGCCAAATAAAATTGTGGATGGGATTAGTAAATTGAGGCATATAACTTCGGTAACTGAATGCTTCAAAACTCTGCAGTGTCACACAAGAACAGGCCACAAACTGCTTATGATTTGACATGGTTTGTTAACTGTTCTCTCAAATCATCAGAAGAAACTGGAAAATAGAAAGGCTCATTTAGGGGAAAAGGAGTGGCCAGCATCCATTAATAATTCCTAAATGTTCAGATGGTAAAGAAACTAACCACAAAATTATACCTCCAAGTAGACTTTCTCACCAGCATGATTTCTTGCTTTTGTGTGCCTGGCTCATTTGTTTATATCTTTATATTTTGCTGTGGTCCATGAGAGGGTTAATCTGTGTTTTTTTTTCAATCATATATGTTTTGACATTGACTCTTTTTCTCTGTAAGGGAAATTGTACTGCTTTTATTCAATTACAAATGCAATCCAAGGTATTGGAAAGCTTATGAGAAACAAAGCTGAAGGAGTAGAAGAAAACACTAGTTACCCATTATCTCTTTGCTAAGAAATATATACTGCTAAGATTTTGTTAAATTCCCATTTATTTTTTTGATGTGGATAAGAGTGTGGGTTTAGGGGTACAGATAGGATTACAGCGTTAGTATCTGTTTGAAGTCATGCAGATTATTAATCCTCTCTAAACTTCAGTTTTCCTACCCAAAGAGGTGACAGCACTTGCCATCAGAGGACCCAAGGAACACTTTTTCACACCTTATTCTTCTACAGCATGATCTTTAATGGGCATATGGTATTTGTTTATATAAATGTAGCATAATTTATAATATACTGGTAGTGGATATTTCAGTTTTAAAATACATTTACTATTAAAATACATGGGGTGGCTTTCTAAAAATAATCTCTAGTTATTTCTTTTGTTTCTCATGTTTTTTTCAACAGAGGGATTTAATTCAATTAATTTATACCAAACACACTGAGCACATGTGACTGTAGTGGGTATTGAGGAAAAGTGGTCAGGAGCAAGTACCATGTCCCTCAGGACAGAGTTGAGCTAGCAGGGTAGGGTGGATAGAGTGCTGGGCTGGGAAATAGGAAATTTGGATCATAGCACCATACCTCAATTATTTTCTACTAGCTGTATAACTTGGGAAAGTGACCTAGGCTTTCTTCTCTCATCTGTGTTGTTGTTGTTGTTGTTAGGTGCCATCGAGTCGGTATCCGACTCATAGCGACCCTCATAGGGTTTTCAATGGCTGACTGTTTTGGGATTGCCTTGGGAGTGGATTGCCAGGTCCTTCTCCCTCTCTCATCTGTATAATGGGTATAATTATAGTAATTCCTTCTAAGGATTTTTGTGAATAAGATTAAGTTAATACATGTAAAGTGATTTAAAAAGTGTCTGGTATAGTACTATTCACAACAACGAAAAAATTTAAACAATCCAATACCTATCAGATGATGAGTGGATAAAAATTCTGATATATCCATATAATAGACTATTATCCAGCCATAAACATAAAGTATTGATATTTATGAGAACACAGATTAACCTTGAAAACATTAAGTGAAAGAAGCCAAACACAAAGGGCTATATATTATACAATTCATTTACATGAAATATTCAGAAAAGGTAAACCCATGGAGAGGGAAGACAGTGGTTGTCAGAGGATGGAGGGAGGGGGAAGTATGAGTGGTGACTGTTTAATGTGTACAGTCTTCTTTTAGAGTACTGAAAAAGTTCTGGAACTAGGTAGTTGAGATGATTGGACAATATTTTAAAGGTACTTAATTTCATTACATTGATTAAAAAGGTAGATAATATGTTATATATATTTTATTACAATTTGAAAAAGTGTCTACCATACAATAACCACTCAATTTTTACTTTTCATTCTTACTCCCTCATTTTCTCTCCTTGTAAAGTGAAAGGGTGGGACCAAATCAGCTTTGAAATTACTTTTAGTTCTGAATCTACTGTCTAGTTGGATAAATCTGTATCATGATGGAGAAATCTTTTCATGGATATCAATTTCTTGCCTTCTCCCTTCCCTGGCCTGAAAGAGGCCCAGTGTCTTCTAAGCACTTGTTTATGAAGATGACATTACTTCTTTGACTCAATCTCTTCAGGCACCTGAGAGATTGCTGACTGCTGGTGCTCTTGAAGAGGCTTGCTGTGGATACTACATAAATATCAGATGGACCCATGAATGGATGGAAGAACAAATGAATGGAAGAATACATAGAGAGCCATTAACTCTCCCACTGAATGAGTTTCTCTTGGGGAGAATCCTTGAAAAATGAGCACACATCTTCCAAAGGGTAAACAACTCACCCTCCCAAGAATACCCTTTCCCTGCAAACTCTTAACCGTATTTGTTAAACAAGTCATTACTTTGACTCCTCAACTCCATGTATTTAATCTGAGTGAGCCCAGCATTCTTCCCATTCACTTAATAAAGCACCCTATTAACAACCCCAAGAAGAGTTCTTTCCATGTAACTTCTTTGCAGCCGTAAGCTATTTACTGTCTTCCCACCTCTGCCTTTTCTAGCATGCTAGCAAAGCTTTATTTTCAGCTTGACCTCCTTCTTCCTAATCATTTAGACTTCCTTTGTTTCTTTCCCAAGGTAACTTCAAGGTTATCCTTTTCAACCTCCCCCTTTCTCCTGTCTTTGTTCTATAGCTTGCCTTGCCTCCACTTTATAAATTTGCATTCTCTAAATATTTTACATTGTTCTCCTCTTCAATGTCAGTCATGTATTTACTTTTTAATTTCCTCCTCCAATCTCAGGCATCCTGAAAGGGGAACAAGTGTTGCTACACCTTTCAGTTTATCTTGCTTAGTTACCATGTTTACTTTAAATTTCTGAATCTTTTGATGGAAAAATTACTATAGGTTACTCTGTCATTCACTCCAGTGCACAGGCAAATACATGCATGCATATGTGCAGGCACACTTTTTTCTTGTACTCAAGAAAAATACAAGAGCCACACACCCTGACACACTCCTATAATCCCAGCAACTTGTGAGGATGAGGCAAGAAGATGGCAAGTTCAAGGCCCGTGTAATTTAGCAAGACTGTATTTTAAAAATAAAAAATATCAAAGTGGCTGGGCATGTAACTTAGTGGTCCTTGCCTAGCACACTGGATTCAACCCTCCTGCACTCACAAAAAAATAAAAATAGAGAAAAGAAAGAGAAAAAGAAAAAAGAAAAGAAAAAGAAAAATACAAGAAAAGAAAAAAATACAAGAGGTTGGCAAAATACTTATGGGTCAAATCCAGCCCACTTGTTCTTGTAGATAAAGTTTTACTGTCACACAGTTCACACATCCATTAACTTTTTGTTGGTGTCTGCTTTTGCTACACACAATTGAGAAATTAGAATATGTTATAGCCTGCAAAGTCTTAAATACTTTCTGGCTCTTTATAGAAAAAGTTTACAGACTCTTATTCTAGAAAAATGAGAGACACTTCCTCATTTATTTACACTCTTAGATGACAGCATGTGTTTGCCAGATACACTGCCTTCATTCCAAACACCTCCCTTTTCAAACTTCCTACTCCCCACCATGTAACCCCACTAAAAAATTTCCTTAAGTATATTACAGTCTGGTTTCATGACCCTCCCTGGGTGGTGTATAGGAAAAACAATATCTCTGGATATAGTCTTCTCTCCCTAACAAGTTTATGAGATATCATCATTCATCAACTATATTTTTCCTTCTCACTCAATATCCATTTCTCACACAACTTTCCATTCCATTTGTTTTATTTATTACTATCTAAGTAACAGGATATGGGAATATTACCCAGAGGAAAAGACCCACACCCTAGCCTATTTTCCAATCCAATATAAGCATTCCATATTTTCTCTTTAGATGTAACTTAGATTCTTGGAAATAAACCAAGTGGTTCTGCCCTCAATGAAGAGCATATAGAATAGTGAAGTGTAGGCTCTGGGGTCATGTAGACTTGGATTGAGCCCTGTATCTGACATCATCCTTTGAATACTATCTGCCTTTAATAAGTCCCTTTCAATTAGGGTGACCCAACAGAAATTAAATTAAAATTATCATCAGGCACTTGGGGCACATCATGACACTTGTGTGAATCTCTCTCCACTTCTTCCTTCTCTTGTTCTGTCTCCTGACCTTTCTCTTGGACCCCATAGCTTCTGATGGTTTCTTTTTCTGCTTTAGCTACTGTGTACACCTTGTGAACTCGACCATATAATGCTTCCCCATTTTGGTATAAATTCCCACCGGCAGATATGTTATTTTCTAGGCCAGTTCCAGGTGCTTGATCCTATTCAGCTTTGAAGCTTAGCTGCCCCCATGCCAAAGGAGAACAGCATAGTGGCACATACAAAACAACAGACAGTCCTTGGGCTAATGTACTGACTTTGTCCATTTCTTGATACATATATATATATATATATATATATATATATATATATATATATATATAATTTAACAGGAACTCAAGCAACCCATCTGTGTTAGTCAGTGTTTCTTGTTGCTCTGATCAAAATACCAGAGATAAAACTTTAGGGAGGAAAGATTTATTTTTAGCTCATGGTTTCAGAGGGTTCAGTCCATGGTTGTTTGGCTGAATGTGCTTGGACAAACCATCATGGTGGTGAAAGCATGTGATGGAGGAGGAGGTTCTTATCTCATCGCAGATAGGAAACAGAGAGAAAGAAAGGGGCCAGGGCAAGATAACCTTCAGAGGCATGCCCTCAGTGTCCTACTTCCTCTAACTAGAACTTAACTCCTAGTTTCCACAACCACTTAAAATCGTGCCACCAACTGAGGACCAAGCATTCAACGTACGAGCTTACTGGAGATATTTAGCATTCAAACCATAATAATTCCTGACTTTCAATTTCTTTTCTATATTATGGGGATATTAATACATATTTTATAGAGTTTTCATGCAGATTAGACACACCATTATCTTGCATAAATACATACAGCACAAATGTAATCTTTCATAGAATATACCTCTTTAATCTTATATTTTTGTCAGGGCAATTCAGGGAAAAGTAAAATTATAAGAAATTATTGAAGGAACTACTCTGACAGAGAAAAATTCTTTTCTTTTACTTAAATCTCTTTTTACAACTTCAATTTTTTTTCTTTCATGTTTGTGTCTGTAGTTAAGATTTTAAATTCTTCTTTCCATGCCTTTTACTTTGTCCTCATCCACATAGCTCTCATGGCCCCACAGTCTTACCTACTATTGCCTTCACCCTGGGCTGCACTAATTTTTCTTACAGAATTTCCAAAAACCTCACCATCTTTGTATACCTCCAGTGCTATTCCTGAAGTTTCATGTATAGCATCTATCCATTTCTCAGTGTTACTGCAGCAAAAAAATCACCAGAGGGCTTGGGTTTATAGCTCAGGGATAATGTAGGTGCTTAGCATGTACAAAGCCTTTAATACAATCCCTAGAATAAAACAGAGAGAGAAAAAGAGAAAGACAGAGACAGACAGATGGACAGACACACACACACAGAGAGAGAGAGAGGGGGGAAGAAGGGAAGGGAGGAAAAGGAAAGGAAAATGAACATACACAGGTATTTATAGGAATTTTACACTGGCTAATGGTAATGAAATGAATGTGTATAAAAATTTATCTGGAAGAATATTTGTCACATTCTTGTTTATAATAGCAAAAGAAAAAATAATATAAAATCAAAACTATAAATACAAATATAAATGCCCAATTAAAGGAATTAAATATTGATATGTCACAATGGAGTACTTATAGCCATTTTAAAGTATGCTTAAAAAATCTTTGATCTTCTGTAATGATATCCTAATAGCTGAAGCTTACAAAATTAGTTTAATGTTTCAATTACAGCATGCAAGCAACTTAGAAGTCATGGTTCCTTTTCAACAACAAGGAGAATAAACGGAAAAATCAACAACTTCTCTTAGATCTGGCAGAAAAGTGAGATCACAGGGCAAATCATTTTCCTTCAAATTGGAGAGACAGACAAGTAGATATAGAGAATAAGCTCATAAGCAGAAACTTCCATGGTAACCAATGTTGGGAAGGGAAACAGTGCTGAGTGTGGGTAACTCTGAGAGTTAAAATCCCCCATGACATTCAGTCATAGAACCTCCCTCCAGGCTTTTGTGAGTTTTACCTCTAAGAATTGTACCATGTGAATATTGTACAAAAATTCCCTCCTGTTTTTTGTAGGGAGATGGCAAAGGAATCATTTTAAAATACACCAGAGCATTCTGTTCATTGTAACAAGGCTGGTGCTCTGGAGAAACCACTTTACCAGAGCTAACCTGTTGAGGTTTTATGAGCGCCTAACCTACCTGGCCCCCACACATCTGTCAGTTTGCACACTGTGGGGGCTTGTGTGTTGTGATGAGGCTAAAAACTATGCCACAGGTATCTCAGATACCAGCAGGGTCACCCATGGTGGACAGGTTTCAGCTGAGCTTCTAGACTAAGACAGACTAGGGAGTAGGCACTGGTGAGCCACTCCTGAAACAACTAACCATCGAAAACCCTATGGATAGCAAAGAAACACAGTCAGATATAATGCCAGAAAATAAGCTGCCCAGGTTGGAAGGCACTCAAAAGACTACTGGGGAAGAGTTGCCCCCCCAAAGCAGAGTCTACCTTGATGATAGAAATGGAGTAAAGCCCCAGGGACCTCCATCTGCTGATGTGGCACAACTGAAAATGAGGAGAAACAACTCCATTAATAATTAGAACATGGAATGTATGTAGTATGAATCTAAGAAAATTAGAAATTATTAAAAGAGAAATGGAGCACATAAACATTGACATTTTAGGATCAGTGAGCTAAAATGGACTGGCATGGGCCATTTTGAGTTGGATAATCATATGGTCTACTATGCTGAGTAGTATACCAGGAATGACAAACTAAAGAGAAATGGGGTTGCATTCATCATCAAAAAAGACATCTCAAGATCTGTGAATCACATTAAGGTGTAAATTAAAAATTTCCAATAAAAAATATATAAAATCAATGTGGGTGGAGCTGAGGTGGCCACCAAGCTAGCTTGCTTTACAATTAAATGTTGGTTTACAATTAAAAAAATAGGAAAGAAAGAAAACATATCAGACAAACCCAAATTGGGGCACATTCTCACTACCTGACCAGTACTCCACACAACTGCTGTCATGAAAGATTATGAAAACCAAGGAAAGCCCAATTGTCACAGACCAGAACAGACTAAGGAGATGTGACAAGTAAATGCATTGTAGGACCCTGGACTGGATTCTGGAATGGAAAAGAGGACATGAATGGAAAAACTGATAGAATCCAAATCAAGCCTACAGATTTAGTTAATAATAATGTTCCAATGTTGTTTTCTTAAATTTTACAAATGATAGCAGAGTGGGATGAAATGGCAACATTAGGAAAAACTGAAACTGCATTAGAGGTATGTAGGAATGCTCTGTACTGTCTTTGCAACTTTTCTGTAAATTGAAAACCTTTCCAAAGTGAAGGGACTTTTGTTGCTGCTGTTGTTATAATCTGTTTTGTGATTTGCAATGATGAGTATCAAACTTGGGGCCTTGAGCACACTAGGTAAGTGCTCTACCACTGAACTACATCCTCAGCTCTTAAATTATATTTTAAGAAAAAACCAAGAGATGGAGACCAAAGGGTGAAAAGTTACAGCATGAGGACTATAGCTAATAATAAATTTAAATTTTTAAATAAAATGAAGCCAATTATATTATGTTTAAAAAAAAAAAAGATCTGTCCTGAAATACAATGTTGATGACTCAAAAACACCTAACAACAACAACCACCTACCTGGGCCTGCAGCCATAGCACTGTGGCATCTGATTCTATCAGATCACAGAAGCTAATCAGGGTCAGGCCTGGTTAGTACTTGAATGAGAGACAGCCTGGGAACACCAGGTGCTGTAGGCTTGGGAGAATGACCTGGTAACCCACTCCCAAAAAACAATCACCCATCAAAAACCCTATGAATAGTAGAGCAGCACTAACAATACTGTTTCCCCTGTTACATATAGGGTCGCTTTGAGTCTGACACAGACTAGATTGCACTTAACAACCACCACCTATCTGGGGGACAGGGGAATACTCAACTTCAGACAGCTCTACCTTCCAATAAGGGAAGGATGTACTCAACTTCAATACCTTCCAGCTATCTTGTCCCACCTACAGAGTGGAAAAAACCTGAGCGCACTGGTGAAGTTCACAGTCCAGGGCCACAGGTTTACTAAAAAACTGAGATTCTCCTGCTTCAGGCTCCTTAGTACCACGGACTAAAGGCACATTCCTCCATGTCAGACTCTAACAATATAATTCTAAATAAATGAGTCAAATGAACAATCTCAGAAAGTTAAAAAAAAATATCTGAATTAAATGAAAATGAAAATACAGTTTCAGCTGCATTACAAAATCTGCATGATGGAGCTAAAACAGTGCTTTGAGGGAATTTTACACACTGAATGAATTTATCAGATAAAAATGCAGATATAAAAACTGTAATGTAAAATTCCACTGTAGGAAATGAGAAAAAGATCAAATAAAATCCGAAGGAAGCAGGAGAAAAGATTGTTTTTCTTCTTAAATAACAAAATAAATACATAAACTTATTTTAATAAATAAAAATTGAAGCAGAAATCAAAGACATTGAAAATAGTAAATCAATGCAGAAAATCAACCAACCCAAAAGCTGACCTTACGAGCTTTTGGTAATATCAATAAAATTGGTAAGATCAGTAGAATTGGTAAGATAATAAAATTGGTAAGTCTCTAGCTAGCCTAAGGAAAAAAACAGAAAAAAACCCACAAGTTGTTAATATTAGAAATGAAAGGAGGACAACATCATAGATGTCATGAACTCAGAATTTTTAGGGCAATGAAATACTCTGTAAGATACTATGATGGTAGATTATTATCATTATACATCTGTCAAAATCTATAGGCTGTACAGCATAAAGAGTGAATCCTATGGTGAAATACGGATTTTAAGTGATAATGATGTGTCAGTGTAGCTTCATTAATTGTAGGAAATGTAACACTTTGGTGTGGGGTGTTGATAGTGAGAATGTAGTGTGTATGTAGAAACAGGGAGCATATGGGAACTCCCTGTGTTTTCCACTTAAATTTGCTGTAAACCTAAATCTACTCCAAAAATTAAAGTTTGTTAGATTTTTTAAAAAGCAATGTCTTAGTCTTTTCATGCTACTATAACAGAATAGCATAAACTGAGTGCCTTATAAAGAACAGTGCCTTATAAAGAACAGAACTTTATTTCCCATAGTTCTGG
Organism: Pedetes capensis; assembly: GCA_007922755.1. Classification (NCBI taxonomy): domain Eukaryota; kingdom Metazoa; phylum Chordata; class Mammalia; order Rodentia; family Pedetidae; genus Pedetes; species Pedetes capensis. The sequence goes on from VMDO01015977.1 coordinate 45,962, forward strand.
AGGCTAAGAAATCTAATATCAAGGCAGATTCAGCATCTGGTACAGGCCTGCTTTATGACTTATAGATAGTGCCTTCTTGCTGCACTGTCACATGGTTGAAGGAGAAAGCGACTGTCTGGGGCCTTTTTAATAAGGGCACTAATCCTAATAATTCATGAGGGCTCCACCTTCATGACTTAATCATTGCGCAAATGCCCCACCTCCTAATGTTGTCACATTAGGGGTCAGCATTTTAAGATACGAATTTGTGGGTGACCCAAACATTCAGACTCTGGGAAGAGGCGAAAAGTAATTTAAACATAGAAATTCTGCACCTTCTCACTTATTTTAGAAGAAACTGCATTGTCCCACACATGCAAAAATGTGAAGAAAATTCATTTTGTGTTAATAGATTTTTCTCTGGAAGATGATGAAGAAATGTAGTTTATATTTTCCCATTGCTTATCTGTTTGGTTCATCTATTTTGGGGGGTGGAGTAGGGTTTCACTGTGACATTCAGGCTTCTACTGAACACCTGGACTCAACCAATATCCTTGCTCAGTCTCATGAGTAGCTGGGACTGCAGGCCTACACCACCATGGCCAACCTTGTATGGTTCATCTTTGTTTACACAGCATTAGATTTTGATTGAGAACTTGAAGAGCTGGGAGTTAATATATTATTTTTAAGAAGTGAGTAATAAGTGAGTAAATAAGTGAGTGGCAAAGGGAGATCTGGGGACTTGCTGTTATACTTGGTACCCTTGGTAGCCACACCTCATTGGCCCAAACCCACATATATAAAGAGAGAATACTGAGCACTAATCAGTACCTCATCTATAGCCTTATCACAAACTCTCCTCTTAGAAATTGTTTAATAAAAGAGTATATACCACTAAAGAACTGAGACTGACACTGAACTCATTACTGACTACATTAGAACCACTAAAGACGAAGGTTCAATAGATAGAAAATATGGCCTTGGTGAGAGAAACAATGCTGGTGATAGCATGATATAATTTTGTTAGTTGAATGACTTTATCATTGAAAATACATTTTTGTAATCAACATAAATGGTGACTCTACACATGGAATTCACCAGATGCAATCTACAGGAACAAAAGTGACTACATTTGTGGAAAGAGACAATGGACAAGCTCAATATCAAACGTCAAAATAAGACCAGATGTTGATTGTGGATCAGACCATCAACTACTCATATGCAGGTTCAAACAGAAACTGAAGAAAATTAGAACAAGTGTACAAGAGCCAAGGTATGACCTTGAGTAGATCCCCCCTGGGTGCAGAGACCATCTCAAGAACATTTGATGCGCTAGACACTGATGATTGAAGAGCAGCTGAGTTGTGGCATGACATCAACGACATCATTCATGAGGAAAGCAAAAGGTTGTAAAAAGACAGGAATAAAAGAAAAGACCAAATTATATGTCAAAAGAGACTCTGAAACTTGCCCTTAAATAATGAGTAGCTAAAGTAAAAGGAAGACATGATGAAGCTAAGGAGCTAAACAGACTTTAAAGGGCAGCTTGAAAAGACAAAATCAAATATTAAAATAGCATGTGCAAAGAGCTGGAGATAGAAAAACAAAAGTGAAGAACACATCCTGTTTTTCTCAAGCTTAAGGAAGTGAAGAAAAATTCAAGCCTCAAATGGTAATAGTGAAGGTTCTACAGAGAAAATATTAAAAAATGCAGGAAACATCAAAAGAAGATGGAAGGAATACACAGAATCATTATACCAAAAAGAACTGGTAGATGATCAACCATTTCAAGAGGTTGCATATCATCAGGAACCAATGGTTCCTAAAGGACAAAGTGGAAGCTGCCTTGAAAGAACTGGTGAATTGGTGAAACACAAGTCTCAAGGAATTGATGGAATACCAATAGAGATGTTTCAACAAACAAATGAAGCACTGAAGGTGCTCACTTGTTCATGCCAAGAGATTTAGAAAAGAGCTACCTGGACAACTGACTAGAAGAGATCCATATTTATACCTATACCCAAGAAAGGGGATCCAATTGAATATGGAAATTATCAAACAATATCATCAATTTTACACATAAACAAAGTTTTGCTAAAGATCATTCAAAAACAACTGCAGCAGTTTATAAACAAGGAACTGCCTAAAATCAGTCCAGATTCAGAAGACGGCGTGGAACCAGGGACATCACTGCTCATGTCAGATGGATATTACCCCAAAACAGAGAATATCAGAAATATGTCTATCTATGTTTTACTGACTATGAAATGGAGTTTGACTGTGTGGATCACAATAAATTATGGATAATATTGTGAAGAATGGGAATGCCAGAGCACTTCATTGTACTCACGGCCAGGAGGCAATTATTTGAACAGAACAAGGAAACACTGCCTGGTTAAAAGTTGAGAAAGGTGTGTGTAAGGGGTGTATCCTTTCATCTTACCTCTTCAATTTCTATGCTGAGCAAATAATCTGAGAAGCTGGACTTTATGATGAAGAACACAGCATCATGATTGGAGGAAGACTTATTAATATCCTGTATTATGCACATGACACAATTCTGTTTGCTGAAAGTGAAGAAGATTTGAAACATTTACTGATGAAGATCAAAGAACAGAGCCTTCAGTATGGATTGCGCCTCAACCTCAACACAACAAAAATCTTTACAACTGGGTCAGTAAGCAACTTTATGATAAGTGGAGAAAAGATTGAGGTTGTCCAAGACTTTGCTTTACTTGGTTCTACAATTAACACCCTTGGAAGCAGCAGTCAAAAAAATCAAGACACTTTGCATTGGGAAAACTGTTACAAAAGACTTCTCTAAACTGCTGAAAAGTAAAGATATCATATTGAAGACAAAGGTGCCCTGATTCATGCCATGGAATTTTCAGTTGCATCATATGGTTGTGAAAGCTGGATATTGAATAAGAGAGACAGGAGACAAATTGATGCTTTTGAATTACCTATCTGGAGATGAATATTGAATATACCATGGACTGTGTTGTTTCTCTTTCTGAGCTTGTGTTCGTTCACTTAAAATAATTTTCCTCTAATTCCATCCATTTTGCTGCAAATGACCCTATTTCATTTCTCTTGATTGCTGAATAGTATTCCATTGTGTATATATACCATATTTTTTTTATCCATTCTTCTTCTCACTCATATGAGAGAGCTGACTCAAAATTACAAGAAGGAAAAATCTTACTCAAAGGCCAGATCACATTAAAAGGGGGGGAGGGAAGATAAGAATGAGGTCAATATAAATAGACTAGAAATTGCATGTAATTGTTCTAACAAGATAGAAACAAAGACCACTACAGGAAAAGTTTCTATCTTAAACAGAAATGGAACCCAAGGACATATAGAAAAATACTATATAGTAAAAGATAGAGAAGACTTGGATGGGAAACTTAGATGGGAAG
>VMDO01015978.1:0-49353 GCA_007922755.1 Pedetes capensis
TTGCTGAATAGTATTCCATTGTGTATATATACCATAGTTTTTTTATCCATTCTTCTGTTGAAGGGCACTTTGGTTGATTCCATATCTTTGCTATTGTGAAAAGCGCTGCATTGAACATGGAGATGCAGGTGTCTCTATGGTATGATGACTCATCTCCCTTTGGGTAAATTCCCAATAGAGTTATAGCTGGGTCATATGGCAGTTCTATTGAAAAAAAAATCTTCAAGGGCTGTCCTGAGTTAATGTACTTATCCTGTATATGGTTTCTCTTACTTTCATTTTTTCATTCTTCATTGCTGCCAATCAATGCAATTCCACTTGCTAATATTTTGTAATAATTAGTATAGGTAAGATGCAAGCCAAAACTGCAAAGTTGATGTAATGGTTTTATAGAATCAATAAAATATGTTTCTTTTAAAGCAAATCATGAACATTATGTACTATAGCCTTTCTAGATAAAAAGGAGGTATTTTATATCCATCAAAGTTAAAATATGGTTTAGTTTCTTGTGGTGGAAAAACATTGCTTGTTTTTATATAAGTACAATGGGACAGTTCTAAATAAATCTAATTTCAAGTAGCACTGCATGCAGGGATTAAAAATGTTCAGATTTGAGGGCTCTGAATGCTTTTTGTTGTCTGAGGTGCTCTACTAAGATTAGCTGAGCATATTATGTGAAGATGAGCCATATTTATCTTTGTGCTCTTTCAATTTCCTGAAAAATGAAAATTTAATAATGACTCATCATCTTCACAGAGTCTCATCGATTCCAATAATCTGAAGGGATTTTTGTGTGTGTGTTATCTCTGAAAACCACACTACTTTAGAACTATTTCAGGGCACTATTAATTTTTATTTAAAAATGGAAGCTATAATATATGAACTATGGTCATAGAGAAGAAATTTAATTGTTTTAAACAAACTGCCTGATTGTGACTTTTTTCTTTTAAGATGTCATTTATTTTTCATTATGTAATAATGACAGTATGAGCTATAGAGAACTAATCAATCTGAATGATGCCTTCATGATAATTTAATAATAAATTTTGAAACATGGACATAACAACCATTTATTCAATCAGTAAATACATATTGAGTACTTACTTTGTAATTGGCCTATGTTTAGGTACAATTTGTGGAAATTCAAATAAGTATTCTCCAGATTTAAAGTCCACATTATAAATAGCATAAGATTCATACACTGCTTATAAGGCCAAATCAATATTTGAGCCTCTATGTGTATCATCTTAAATAAAACAAGATCTCCTGAGCTTATTATATGCTAGACAGAGTGAGCTTCCATTTTTTTCTCTTGAATAGTGTCTCAAGCTCCATTCTGCCTCAGGCCATTTGCACTAGGTCTTACCTATCCCTATATAGCATATTCTTTCTACAAATATGGTTTCTTTTCAGAATTCAGATCTCAGGTCAGAAGATGACCTCATGAAGAAGGCTCTGGCCTAGCCATTCACTGTGGTGCATGCCTATAATTCCAGTAACTCAGAAGAGTGAGGCAGGGGGATCACAAGTTCATGGACAGAGGCAGCTTATGCGACTTAGTGAAAAACTGTCTCAAAATAAAAAATAAAAACAGAAAAATTGGGTGCTCATTGGTAGAGCACTTTCCTAGCATGCACAAGACCCTGAGTTCAATCCCTCAGTACTGAAGAAAAGAAGAAAGAAAAGAAAAATAGAAAAGGAGTCTCTGCCTTACAATAGGTCCTAGCCCCACTCACCAATCACTATCTGTTAATATGGCTTTATTTCTTGATCAAAATAATTGATTTAAAAATTATCTAATTTGATTCTAAATATTTGTTGCCTCTTTGAATGTATTGATAACCTTTTTGATTTTTATGACTCTTCTGATATCCACATTCCATGTTTTATCCCCTACTTATGCCTTATATTTCTGGACTTTTTTGTTCTTAGTTCCTATCACATCACTGAATACTCTTTGTGTTATGATGATTTATTTCTTTGACTGTTTCCTAGTACTAAAAGTTAGGCTATTGTAACTATATCCCAATTCACTGTATCAATACACACCATACAATAATTTTTTAAAACTATGTTTGGCAAATTAAAACATTCACTAATTTCAAAATTAATCCAATATTAACAACTTACTTACTACACATTTTTGACTGCTTGATATACGTTAGAGGAAAAAGACATGCTTAATCTGTCTTCTTCCCTCTTTTGAAAAGTGTTTTACTCTAAAACTCTCAAGGTCATGCATTTTTGTATGTCACTTTTGAGTTCCAAGACAGTACATGCTTCTCTTTGAGATGTCCAGATGGGAAACAAATAGGAGGAACTCTGAAATTTTTGGGTATTGGAATTTGAAAGTTTTGTTTTAGGTTACATCATTTCCTTAATTAGTCATAGAGAAAATCTCTGACATTTCATAGGAAGGATCTCACTTACTCCCATAGATGATATGATGAAAGAAGGTTTTCTGAAGTCATTTTTAAATTATTATTTGGATGCCTAACTGATGTTTACTTATGTTAATATATGTGCATTCTGTTAACATAGAACACATTCAATTTCTTCCAATAGTGACATAAGAATATCTCCACTTGATTCTAACTTTTCAATCTCAGGCCACCAAGTTACTTTTTAATTTCTCAAGAAGAAGATGGATGGTTGTTACTTATTTCACCATAATCAATACTTCCTCTTATTCAGACTTATGGAATAAATCTTGGAGAAGAATGAAAGAATACAAGTAATTATATGCAAAGAATAAAATACAACTCTCCAATTTGATTTTGGTCATTTTCATGAGAATTGTATTTCAAAATGGAATTTAAACTCTTAAAAACTTACAAGAAAAGAGAATAAAATAGGTCACCAACTAAAATAAATTAATGCTACAATCCCCTTTGTGTTAATTTTCTCATATATTAGAGTTAGCCAGAATAAAGCCATCATTGCTTTACTCATTATTATTATACTCATTAATATTAATATTAACCCAGTCATTATATTCAAGTATAATTTCCCTACATATAGCTAAAATATGCATTGATAATATAAGCATCAGAAATGATATTAAATAAGCCATGAAACTGGGCTAATTAGTAAGTAAAGACATTACATTCTTCAATTAGATGTAGGATCTTGCTTTTAAAAGATTTAAAATAGTTTATCATAAAAGGACACATTTCTTTAATTTGGCTCAGAATGTCATTTTTATAATACATTATTTATTCAACGATTATGTGCTCAAAAGCACAGCAAATTTCATGCTCCAGAACAGGTATGAGTCAGCACTACTTTTATTTTCTTTTGCTTTTATCAAAGTGGTTCAGGCAAGTTAAGCTGAAATTAATGCAAGAGAGAAAAGTCAGCATGGTTCTATGTAAATACCCTATGTACCACGGTCTGTGGTCTTCTTTGCCACAATGTACGGTGAAATGACAGTGTTTCCCATTATAAAATTCTTTTTGCAATATTGGCCTTTGATAGTGCATGAAAAGACGCACCCCAGTGACTGGTAGTTAGGCTTGTCTAAAAATTCATTAGTGGTAGCATTTTGCATTTACATGTCAAAGTTTCTTCCACACACACCATTGTCTGCATTGAAGTGGCCTGAGATTTACATCAGTGTTCTTCCAGCACAGAAAATGATGTTCAAACCATTCACTAATTGGTTATGTGCTATAAATCAAGTTGAATGGCTTTGTTCTTAAAAGAGAATGGCCTAAGGCACATACTGGAATGGGGAAGCAGTATGACCTAAAAAATGAAAACGAAAAGATGGATAAAGCCTAGAATTCTGGGATAAGTAAGAACATCCAAAATGCCTAATTGGCTACATTATATGTAAATCAGACCTGCAATAAATTCAGGAAAATTTTCTTATTACTCTCTTTTCCATTTTCCTGAAGATTCACTTGTCACAATCAATCTATATTTTTTTCAGGTCATTTTGTTTTCTTAACTTGCAAAACCAATGCCAATGAATGGTTTTAAAAAACTATGAAAAATCTCAAAGGTTGATTATGTTCATCCCATTTCACCTAACAATCCCTGAACTGTGTGTCATATTAGTATAGAAATGTACATCTTCTCCTGGTACACAGACAAAATTACTGCCTCTCCCCCAGCCCAGGTGGGATGGTAATAAATAAAATGTTAAGAAATCTAGAGATCTTAAAAGGACCAATAGCAAATGGATAAAATCACTTTGTGAAAATAGTACATTACTATTTCCTTATAATATTATCATTCTTATTATTATTGTAACTGCTAACAGTACTCTACCATTTGTGCTACTACAATTAATACTGGAGTTCACTAAGGAAATGTGAAAGTTCCTATTTGTCCATGAAAGTAAGCTCAATACCACAGATTATTAATAGACTTTGGGCTACAGGGATTAATATTTGTATTTTGGCACTACCTTCAATATCTATATGATTAGAGACAAGTTATATTAATTACCTGTGTCTCAATTTTCTCATCTATGTAGTAGAAATAGGTTTTATCTCAGCAATTTCATTTCTTATCATGATGGAATTACTGATAGCATATTTGTCTTCCTATATAAATAACTGCATAAATGGATAACATACATGAAACAATTGTATTCACATATCAGGCAATATGCAGAGCAGAACTGCCTGCCCTAAGGGATGAAACAAATATACAGAGAAATATTTTTGTCCAGCTGTCTGCCTAGATGCATATCTGGGGTACTAGATAGGGAGAGGGAACCCATGTAACCATGCCATTCTTGCCCAGCTGAGGACTCACCAAGAAAAGAATAAAGGAATCTAATATTGATAAACTTTCTGGGCAGAACTAGAGGGTAGGAGTCAATGAAGACTAAAACATGAGGTGAGTGTTTCCAATATCTAAAAAATGTTGTTTCATGTGGTAGGACTCCATAAGGCTATGCAAGGAATAACTACCAGGGCAGGAAAACCTCCTGGAGCTGTTGGTAGAAAGATCCCCAGAGCTTAAAGAAAAATAAAAGATACTTGAGTTCAGATTGGCTAGAGTCAAGATACCTAATTGAAAATCAAAGACATTCATTATAGATTCTAGAAAAGTAATTCTTTAGTAATATAGCCAAACAAGACCTAGAATGAAGTCTACATAAAACCTTCCCTAGAAAATTTGAATGATGCTGTAAAATGGCCATATTAAATGGTTTTACTTTGAATTATATCAAACAATAGAAATAAGTAATACCAATTATGTATTGTATCAAAAATGTATATGAGAATGAGATACTCTAAAGTCAGTTTGTGAAGTCAGCATTACCCTGACTTCAAATCTAGTTTTCCAAAGCCTTAAGAACCAATAGAAAAGATACCACAAGTTGAAAATGAAGCAACTTATACCACGTCCTGAGCCTTGAAAAAGCTAAAAGAAACAGAATTTAATTATTTAGGCCAATAATGTCTAAGATACTTAGAATAATGGATCCTTTGCTAAAATTCATTCAGTCACTGTATATTTGAGTATTTCTCAGGTCCAAAGTGATTCAAAAGTGATACAAAAATAAAAAAGCTATAGACAATGTATTTCGAAAATCTGCAGTCCTGAGGGAGATAAGAAACTCTTATTGAGTATCTGTAGGATATAAATTTATTTTTCTAGATATTTGTTCAAATGTTAGGATCTTATTATAATTTTAAAATATAGCACAAGATATGCCAAATTTCATGAAACAAGAAAAAGGAAAAAGTGATTGGAGTTCATTAGTGAATATTCACCAACTGATATGAAGATCAACAAATAGCCTTTAGTATAATTGAGTAAAGCTATGAGAAATGGGAATAATTTCATCTGGCTACATTTTTAATGTAGTCTGCAGCCCTAGCACTGAGGCTTCTGATCCCATCAGATCTTGGAAGCTAAACAGGGTCAGGCCTGGTTAGTACTTGGATGGGAGACCTCCTGGGAACACCAGATACTGTAGGCTTGAGAGAATGACCTGGCAACCCACTCCCAAAAATCAACCCTGCCTTGGAAACCCTATGGATAGCTGAGAAGCACTGACAATAATAGTGTTTTGCCTGTTGTATGTAGGGTCACTATGAGTTGGACACCAACTCGATGGCACCTAACAACAATAATATTTTTCATACAAAGAACAGCAATGAAAAGAGAGAGGCTGGACTGTAGTTTGTTTAGAAAACAGATAGTAAAATAGTTTAGAAATAATGTTGAGTATGTCTAGGGTACCAGGGGAAATTGGGTCATAAAGAAAGGTTAAGGTTAGCGAGTGACAAGTCTTTACTAGCATATGCACTGTGGGCCTATGCTACTAGCAATGAAAAAGCGGCACAACAAAAGCATTACTTTGGAGGGTTAATCTGATAGTCTTCAGGGGAAACTGACAACTAAAGAGAGTTCTAGTTATCATAGCAAGTCAGAGGAGGGACAGTTAATCATCTATCCATCCACTCACCAACCGTCTATTCATTCATTCACTCAATTAACATTTTCTTCTTGTGTCCTGTATTATGACAAACACTAGAAGTTTGGCAAAATAAATAAATAAATAAATAAGTAAATAAATAAATAAGTAAATAAATAAAATGAGCTTCTGTTCCTCCTAAATTTACCTTCTGACAGGAAATACTGATATTGACCAAACAACTATAAATGTGATAAGTTTCACAGGTTAGCTACACAAAAGATGTTAGCATTCTGATGTCATTCACTTGCTACAAATGGGCTTCCCAGCAAGGCCTACAAAAAGATTAGAAGAAAGAAGAGTATCCTCTGGAATTTGGAAACATCCCAACATGATATCATAGTACAAAAGTTTTAAGCAAACTTGACTTTTCCTTTCTCCTCATGCATATCCATTTGTTCATGGTCATTTTGTTTTCTAAAGTTTGGAATGAGGGATGAGGGTAAACAACTAAAAGGGCAGGAGGAATGTGACCTTTAAAGAAAAAGAGAAAGAAAAGAGAGAATAAAGGAGGAAGCCAGTGAGATAAGAAATGGCATAAGGAGATAGAAAGAGAATAAATAAAAAGCAAAGGATATACATACATCCAAAGGGAAAGAAGTGTCATAAAAGCAAGAATTCTCAACTATTTCTATGATCCCTACAAAAGTTCTTGTTCTTGGGTGTCATGGCTTTTTAATGTACTTAGATGAACCTTATGTTGTGCTTCTTTTTCTTGGGAGAAGAGCATAGCACACTTACATTCAGCTAGAGATCAAAGTTTTCCATTAGTGTGTACATGTACCATATTTTTAAATCCATTCTTCAATTGATGGGCACCTTGGTTGGTTCCATATCCTTGCTATTGTGAAGAGTGTTGCATTAAATATGGAGATGCAGGTGTCTCTGTGGTATGATGACTCATCTACCCCTGGGTATATTCCCGAGGGTGGTATAGCTGGGTCAAATGTTGTTGTTGTTGTTAGGTGCCACTGAGTCAGTATCCAACTCATAGCGACCCTCTGTACAACAGGGGAAACACGATTGTCAGTGCTTCTCTGCTGTTCATAGGGTTTTCAATGGCAGGTTGATTTTTGGGAGGGGGTTGCCAGGTCCTTCTCTCAAGCCTACAGCTTCTGGTGTTCCCAGGCGGTCTCCCATCCAGGTACTAACCAGGCCCGACCCTGCTTAGCTTCCTAGATCTGACAGGATCAGATACCACAGGGCTACAGCTGCAGGCTGTGTCATATGACAGTTCTATTTTTAGTTTTCTGCGGTATCTCCATATTGATTTCCAAAGTGGTTGAACCAATTTATAGTCCCTCCACCAGTGTAAGGGGGTTCCTTTTTCTCCACATCCTCACTAGCATTTGTTATTATTTGTTTTGTTGATCTTGGCCATTCTTACTGGAGTTAGGTGGAATCTCAGAGTCATTTTGATTTGCAATTCCCTAATGGTGAGGGATATTGAGCATTTCTTCATGTGCTTCTTAGCCTTATAAACTTCTTCATTAGAGAACTGTTTATCCAGTTCCTTTGCCTATTTGTGTGTTGGATTATTTGTTGTCTTGGGATTTACTTTCTTGAGTTCTTTGTAAATTCTAGAAATTAGTCCTGTATCAGATGTGTAGGATGTGAAGATTTTCTCCCATTCAATGGGCTTTTCCTTAACTCTGTTAATTATTTCCTTTGTTGTACAGAATCAATATTGTTAAAATGGCTATACTAACAAAAGCAATCTACAGACTTAATATAATTCAAATTAAAATCCTAATGACATATTTTGCAGAAACAGAAAAAAATAATCCAAAAATACATAGGGAAACACAGAAGACCATATATAACCAAAACAATCTTAAGCTGCATAACTAGTGCAGGCAAGATCACAGTACCAGACTTTAAACTGTACTACAAAGCTATAGTAGCAAAAACAGCTTAGTACTGGTGCAAAAATGGGCTTGAAAATCAACGGAATAAAATTGAAGATCCAGAGCTATACCCATGCAATTTCAGCCACCTGATCTCTGACAAAGGGGCTAAGGACACAAAATGAAGAATAGATAGCTACTCTAACAGATGGTGCTATGAAATTTTGATGTTCATCTGTAGAAAAATGAAAACAGACACACACCTCTCAATTTGCATGAGAGTCAACTTGAAATGGATAACAAACCTCAACATAAAATTGAAAACCTTAAAACTACTACAAGAAAAGAAAGGAAACACATTCCAACACATAGGTATAGGAAAGTACTTCCTTAAGAAGGCTCCAATCACTTATAAAATTGCACCAAGGATTGACAAATGAGATTATATAAAATTAAAAAGTTTCTGTAAGACAGTTGGCTTCAACATTCATAACGAAGTACAGTCCAAAGTCCCCTTAAAAGATGAAAAGTATTGAAGCTCTTGCTTAATGTAGAGCAGGTGAATAAGAAGAGTATTTGTAGTATAGAAAAATACATGAAAGTAATGATAGTGTTGAGTAAATTTCACAGGAAGGAAGAAAAAGGAAGTTGAAAATAAGAAAACTGTGTTTTAGATTTGTTTTTGTAATGCTAGTATTACAACAGAAGAAATAATACTGACACTGTATTTCAAGGCTTTGATAAATAACAAAAGTTTGTTTAATTGTATTGAAGAATGAGTAGGTAGGGATCTGAGATGAGGCAAGTGATGTTCACAAAAATAATCATCTATCAATTTAGTTAGGTTTCCTGGCCTTAGTTTTCCTGCTCATGTAATAAATTATTATTTTAATTCTATAGCAATGCCTCATCTTTGAGTTATCTGAGTAACTTTATTATAAACTTGGGTTGGAAATTTTAATAGATTGAATATATACACAGCCTTAAGAAACTTAATTTGTTTTTAAGGAACACTTTAGTAGCTATTACAAAATCTATGAGAAAGCAGACAAAAGAATTAAATCTGATATATCTTCTTATCAGAAATTCAAAGCTCACTGAACACACAACATCCCCAACACATGGAAATAATTGTCATGAAGATAAATTATCTTCGGAAATATACATTCTGAAGATGGAAAGTAATGTTATACATGCATAAGAACACATTTTAAACTAGAAAAAATTGCAAACATCTCCCATTAAGGAAAATAGCCTTTTATGTTTTATAATACAGGCATATTAACTAATCAAAAGGTTTCAAAAGGCAGCTTCAGAAGACAAAGTCAAATGACATGTGCAAAGAGCTGGAGTTAGAAAACCAAAAGGGAAATACATACTCTGTTTTTCTCATGTTTAAGAAATTGAAGAAAAAAAATCAAGATTTGGGTAGCAATAGCGAAAGATTCTATAGGGAAAATGTTAAATAGTGAAAGAAATATTGAAATGAGATGGAAGGACTTTATAGTCATTATACAAAAATAAATTGGTGGATGACCAACAATTTCAAGAGGTTATATATGTTTAGGAACTAATGTTACTGAAGAAATAAATGGAAGTTGTCTTGAAAGGATTGGCAAAACACAAGGCTCCAGGAATTGATTGAATACCAATACAGATATTACAAAAAACAGATGCAGCACTGGAGGTGCTAACTTGTTTACGTCAAGAGATTTGGAAAACAGCCACCTGGTTATCTGACTGGAAGAGATCCATGTTTGTGCCTATCCCCAAGAAAGGGGATCCAACTGAATATAGAAAATATCTAATAATATCATTAATATCACACACAAGCAAAATTTTGCTAAAAGCTACTGGAGCAGTATATAGACAGCGAACTTCCAGGAAATCCAGCCAGATTCAGAAGAGGGCATGGAACCTGAGACATCATTGCTGATATCAGATGTATATTAGCTGAAAGCAGAGACTATCAGAAAGAGGTCTATCTATGATTTATCGACTATACAAAGGCATTTGACTGTGTGTATCATAACAAATTATGGGTAACATTACGAAGAATGTGAATACTAGAGCACTTAATTGAACTCATGAGGAATCTGTACATGGCCCAGGAAGCACTTGTTTAAACAGAAAAAGGAAACACTGCTTGGTTTAACATCAAGAAAGATGTACATCAGGGTTATATCCTTTCATTGCTCCTCTTCAATCTCTATGCTGAGTAAATAATCCCAGAAGCTGGCCTGTTTGAAGAAGAATGTGGCATCTTGATTGGAAGAGGACTCATTAATAATTTGTGCTGTGCACACGACACAACTCTGCTTGTGAAATTGAAGAGGATTTGAAACCTTTACAGATGAACATCAATGAACACATTATGAATTGTGCCTCAACATTGATAAAACAAAAATTCTTACAACTGAGTGAATATGTAGCTTCATGATAAATGGGGAAAAGATTGAGGTTTTCTAAGGTTTTGCTTTATTTGGTTCTACAATCAAGATCCATGGGTGCAGCAGTCAAATAATCAAAAGATATATTGCATTGGGAAAAGCGGTTGCAAAAGATCCCTTTAAAGTATTGAAAAGTAAAGATGTCACATTGAAGACGAAGGTATACCTAACTCAGGCCATGGTATTTTCAGTCAAATAATATAGTTGTGACCGTTGAACATTGGATGAGGGAAATATAAGAACAATTGATGTTTTTGAATTATAGTGCTGGAGATGAATATTGAATATACCATGACTTGCCAAATGAACCAACAGATCTGTCCTAGAAGAAGTACAATCAGAAGGCCCTTGGAACCATGGATGGTTAGTCTGTGTCTTCTGTATTTTTGACATGTTTTCAGGAAGGACCAATCCCTGGAAATGGACATTGTGTTCGGGAAAGTGACAGGTCAATGAAAAAATGGGAAACCTTCAACTAAATAAACTGACTGTGTCTGCAACAATGGGCTTTCACATAAATAATATTGTATACCTGGAACAGAATTGGGGAATGCTTCATTCTGCTATACTTAGGGTTGATATAGTTTGTACCCAACTTTATGGTACCCAACAACACCAATGACATATTGTATAAAACCATAACACAGTCAACAAGTCTGAAAATTCACTGAGGTTATGTTTACATTTTGATTACAGTAGGACCTGGTTTCAAAAACTACATTTTGACCCATCACTTATTCTTATTCTATTACAAAACAATATAACTGAAACAGATAACGTAGATTTTATCTATGGTTTCTTGGAATTGGAAACCTTGATGCATAACTCACAGGCATAATGAGATAAATATACTCTGCAGGGTCACCTCTTCCTTCCACTACAGTTCAAAGGAGTGAAGAGTACATAAGCTTTTTATTCTCTGTTTTCCCTTAGAAGCTTTTATCATTGTGTAGCTTAAAAAGGAAAACTAAATATACCTAATGGAGTAATTTTAGTTTGAGTCAATATCATTAAACCATTCTTTAAGTAGCTCCATCTCTTTGGATTAAAAGGTTTTCTTTCAGCGTTCTATCTCTTCCCTTTTGAGTGAAGGCAATGATTTGTATAATCTCATATCGGCAGAAGGGACTCATGCTGTGCTACTATAAGGTGTCACCACAGATCCGACAGTGTCTTGGCTGTAGAGGACCACTCTTCACTTGTGTGACATGCACTGGCAATGCTTGTATAGACTGTGGCAACAGACACTTGTCTCTGGCCTCGGAGTTCCTATCTTTAGCAATTTTGTCAAGAAACTGCAAATTTGACCACCTACCTACTGACTCTCATTCTTGCATGGTGTTTACAGGATAACTAGAGCCTACTGTTACAACTAAAAATCTAGAGGGACTCGAGTACTTTTTCATGTCTATCTATCAACTTGCTCTAGGCATCAACAATGACCAGAACTTTTATACAACACTGCCACATTGGGTCCAGAACATTTACATGGGAGCTTGCATCCCTCATCACATAATTTCCAAGAAATTATGCAAATTGCCACAGTATTCCAAGCTCTGATCTGTGAGTCTGAGGTAACTCTTCTCCAGTAATTTCTTGAATGCCTTCCAGCCTGGGAGGCTCATTTCCAGCACTATATTTGACAGTGCTTTTTTGCTATTCATAGAGTTTTTAATGATGAATTGTTTCATGAGTGGGCTGCCAGGTCCTTCTTCCTAGTTTGGCTTAGCCTAGAAGCTCAGCTGGAACCTGTCCACCACAGTTGCCCTGCTGGTATCTGAATACCAATGGCATAGCTTTCAGCATCACAATAACACACAACCCCCCCTCCCCGCATGACAAGCTGATAGGAATCGGTAAATATCAGGCAGATTTAGGGAAAGGGAACCTGGAAATAGAGATCTACTGAGGAAATGTGGTCATCAAGCAACCAGTTACGTCACCTCAGTTTTAGTCAGACCACATGAGGTTCATTCTCCTAAGTCCCTTTCTTCAAGGGAAACAAGTAGTGACCTGGTCAATAGTTACCAGATCAATTAATCTTTAGGTAGAAACAATGGAATAAGCTCCCATCCTTTCAAGAACTCACAACTTAAAACAGTTTAAAAACTCCAAAACCACCACCAGACCTCGGCTACCCAATCAGGAACCCCTCTGTTCAGGAGGAGGCTTAGTCTATCCCCTCAATAAAATCTTCTGTTCTCTTGCTTGCCTTTCCTATCTGTTCATTGATTCCTGGATCCTTGGACCCCAGAGGCCAGCACCAGGAACTTGCAGAGAAGCTCCATTCTCATTTGGATACTGGAGCTTACATTGGAGCCACACTCCCATTTTCCCCTCTCAAGTTTTCAGGCCTTTCAGCACTGATTGGGAGTTTATATCATCAGTCCCTTGATTCTCAGGCCTTGGGGCTTGGAGTGAATGGCAGGATGCTCTTTCCTCCTTCTCCAGATTATAGATGGCAGTGAAACTTCTTAGTTAACCACAGGTTCATGATGCACATTTCAAAAGGATGATACTTACTTAATTTTACAAACAATATACATAGTATTGGACTTTTCATTTAAGGAATTTAAGACTTAATGTCTTCATTCAAGAAATTATTGAAAATATACAATATGGAAAACTCTGGGGTAGGCATAATATCCATAAAGATGAATAGTGCACAATTGCCACTATAAAGAATTGTGTGTTATTGTGATCCTGAAAGCTATGCCACTGGTATTACAGATACCAGCAGGGCCACCAATGGTGAACAGGTTTCATCTAAACTTCCAGATTATGACAGACTAGGCAGAAGAATCTGGCAGCCCACTCCTGAAAAAATTAGCCATTGAAAACCCTATGAATAGCAGAGAAGCACTGTCAAATATAAAGAATTGTGAAGTCAAATGCAAAAAGATATTACAAGCACAGCATAAAATCCCTATTAGGGTTAGTATGGGGCTGGGATTTAGCTCAGTTGGTAGAGCACTGCGCTGCAGTCTCTGAGGTCCTGAGTTTAACTCCCAGCACCACAAAAATGGGAGAAGGCCTGGCAATCCACTCCCAAGGCAAATACTGAAACAGCCATTGAAAACCCTATGAGGGTCTCTATGATACCAACTTGACGGCACCTAACAACAACAACAACAGGGTTAGTATGAGTTAGATTCAATTTGCGGGCACCCAGAAGGAACACCAAAGTCAGCCAGAATAGGAGCGCCCATGTTCAAAGACAGGAGAAGGTAGATGCATTATCTAAGAAAGTGAGAAAAATTTCCATGTGTCCTTCTTTTTTATCTATTTGGTTTCTTGACAGATTGAAGATGCTCATCTTCATTGGTGAGTGTGGATCTTCTTTCCTCAGTCAGCTGATTCAAGTGCTTATCTCTTCCAGAAGCATCCTCACAGGCAACCCCTAAAATAACATTTTACCAATGACCTTTCAACTGGTAGTCTAGTCAAGTTGACTCACACATCCTCCTTTAAAAGTTTTTGTTGTTGTTGTTGTTGTTGTTGTTTTTTACGTATTCAAGGATATACTATAAAAGAAGCCTGGCATGATGGTGCATACCTTTAATCCCATTGACTTGGGAGACTGAGGCAGGAGGATCATAAGTTCGAGGCCAGAGGCAGCCTGCACAACTTAGTGAGACCCTGTCTCACAATACAAAGTCAAATATGGTCTGAGGGTATGGTTGAATGCTTGCAGAAAGCATGTATGAAACCCCCAGCTCAACTCCCTAGTAAGGCAAAAGACAGTGAATGAAAGAGGGGGGGGGAGAGAAACACTGAGAGAGAGAGACAGAGATAGAGACAGAGAGAGAGAGAGGGAGAGGGAGAGAGAAATATTACAAAGGAAATTCACCAATTATGTCATGTTGAACAGAAAGATTTCATAGATAGTACAAAAAATAGTCATGTAGCTCACATCCAGTGTCCCTCATTATAACATCTTATATTGGCCATAATTTATTCATTCAGATTTCCCTAGATTTTACCTATTGTTCTTTTTTTTTTTTTCCAGTGAGGAAGGCTATGCTTATTGGCACTGCAAGATGCTCCAGGCTCATTTTGTGTATTTCCTATCTCAGACACAAATTGTCAGTTATTTCTTTAAGAACTACTGTTTCCTTCCATTGGAGACTTGGATTAGAAACCAAGATCTGAGTACTAGGTACTATCCTTGCTACTAGGATGTCATTGCTTTTAATCCCTCTCAGCCAACAACACAAGGAAATAATGGGTATGTCTGTACTAGCCTATGTATTTATATGTACCTATAAATATTTCTTGATGTTATCATCTGTATCTGTAATAAGCTAAATATGAATTTACACAGATGTCTCAAACCCTATTCTACTGTCATATTGATCCTTATAGATTATTCATTTTACTTATCTTTAACATCCACCCTACAATGAGAAATCTGTCTCATTCCATGCTATCCTTAATTGGTTAATTCCAGTATACATGTAAAGAATGATCAGAATTGTTAACCTAAACTGATAAGTAAAACAACTTTATTGGGAACATTCTTCACTTTGAGCTTTGTTGGCTGCACTCATTTCCAAAATTATATAAATCTTTCCCTTTACTCTCTTCAATGAGATTGCTTCATACATTAATAACATAATTAGAACATTTTGTAACATTCTTTTATGTCTTGTGATCTCTTTTAATATCCCTTGTATTTTACATTTGCATAGATAAGTTTACCTTATACTACAGAGTTCTATGGATTTTGACAAATGTATAGTTTCATGTATCCATCATTAGAGTAATAAACAAAATAATTTCCCTTTCCAAAAAAATTCTACCTTTGTACTTCACAGATTAATCCCTCCCCCATGAACATGAAGTCTCTGGCAACCCCTGATCTGTTTACCATCTATACATTTCTACTTGCTCTAGGAATATCACATAATTGGGTAAATATATTATACTGCCTCTTCACACTGGCTCCTTTCACTTACCAATATGCATTTAAGTTCCATCTATATCTTTGTGTGGCTTGATAGCTCATTCCTTTTTATAGCTGAATAATATTTCATTATGTGGACATAAAATACCTCATTCTTTCACTTTTCTAAGGACACTGATTACTTCCAATTTTTGGTGACTATGAATTAAGCTGCTATCAACATTTGTGTATAGACTTTGGTGTGACCATATATTTTCAAATCACTTTGGAAAATATCTAGGAGCTTAATTGTTAAATCATATGTCAAAATTATGTTTAGCATTCTAAGAAACTTCCAAGCTGTCTTCCCATGTGTCTGCACTATTTTGCATTCCTATTAGTACTGAATTAAAAATACTACTGATCTTTTTCCTTACCACCATGTGGAGTTGTCTGTGTTTGAATTTTACCCATTCTATGATATATGTATCTCATTGTTTTAACTTGTATTTTCTTAATGATGTTGATGTTAAACTGGGTTTCATTAAGCACACTGAGCATATTTTATACATTTATTTACTATCACTATATCTTCTTTGTTGATGTGTCTGTTCACATGTTTTGCTCATAGTGTAATAATTTAACATTTTTTGGTGCTAAGAATTACCTGAATACTTAGCTATAAGTCCCCTGTCTAGTATGTATGTGTTCTGTAAATATTTCCTCCAACTCTGTGGTTTATTTTTTATTATTTTAACAAATTCTTTCATGGACATTGAAAATTTCAGTAAGTTTGTAAAGTCCAACATACCAATTTTTTTTCTTTATGGATTGTGCTTTTAGTGTTATATCTAAAAATTAATCACTGAATTAAAGGTTACATAGATTTTTTTTCATACATTTTTTGTAAATAGTTTATAATTTTTAAATGTACATTTAGGATAGACATTTTTATGTCTGTTATCCATTAGTACATTTTGTTGTTGTTTGTGTTGTAAAGTTATCTTTCCCAAGTCTTGTTTTATTTTTTTATTTTTTACCAAGTTCTCAGCCTCCAGAGATTGAACTGGAGGCAAGCTCTTTTCTGGTTTGATCTTCCCTGAACTAGGTAAGACCAAACACTCTGACGATATCCCATTATTGCCACTCATCTTGTAACTGAACTACCAGGACCAAACCTCACCTGGTGTTTATGATCCTGGAATTCTGTGTTACTCATTTCCTATGTCTCTGTCTGTGTTGACCTTGAAGGCTCCTGTAATTGTTGACTGCCTTTTAAAAATTCATCATGGAGAGGAAGGACACAAGGTGGAGGTTGCTGATGCTTGGCACACTCTCAAATCCTTAATTACCAAAATATCTGTAGCTTAATACAATAACATGGGTTTTATGCCAAACTTCATGTCTCTTATAAGGTAACTTGGGTCAATTATATAAAGTGTGATTGCTTTGTTCTTGCATAAATCTTACTTGAGCTGTTGATACCAGGAGGCCAGATCAATAGATACTCCTTGGAAACTACAGCACAGTTATCAGAAATGCAGGTGGATGGCTATAGGTGACATTTTAAAAACTAAATTTATCATATAGCCAATTTTAAGGTTGAAAGACTCTCCCTTAGGTTGGAAATCAGTTTTTGTTAATTAAAAACACATTTATCTAAATTGGGTTAGGTTTCCCACAAATCCAAAATGTGAACACCTACAAGTGATATTGGCATTCCAAAGCCCAGGCTGCATAGAAATTGGTGAGTTATCTTTTGTTGGGGTACATACCCTTTGTCCAGTTCTCCCTATGAGGAAAATAAGTATATAATAGAGATAAGTATATAATAGAGATAAAATGAATCCCATCATTGCCTTCTGAGAAGATGGATAATTTTTGGCAGCAAGAGTATATTTCCTTCTTGAAAAATCGTTATCCTCAATTATTTTGCAGTGAATAATTAAAAGCAGCAGCATATTATAGTGAATAAAATTTCTGACACTAGATTTTGAGGACTTGTACCATACTCCAAAAATGACCGGATCATTGATCATAAATTAGTTACTCAATCTTTCTGTGCCTCATTTTCCTAACTTATGCGTAATCATAGTGGGTTTAACGCTGTCTCTGCTCAAAAGAAAATGTATTACTGGTTTAATTTAGTGCTGCTTTGTAGGAGTGAGGTTACTCTTTCAACCCTATTGTGAAAGAAAAGTGTCTAAACTCCCAGCTCTCTTTTCAGGAGAAGGTTGCTAAAATCCAGTGCTATTGAAGGCCAGGCTATTTGCCACCAATAATTTGGGGAAGAAGACCTATGACACACTCAACAATATCATCTTGGAAGTATCTCCAAGTCATTCAGGTTTTCCTATCAGGTTTTAGTTGTCACATCCTTTATTGTACCCTTTCCACAGGTCTATTTTATCTAAGGAAAAATCTACTTATACAAAGAAATACTCTTCTTTCCTGTAGATTGTCAGAATTTTTTTTTTCAAGCTTTATCTGTCTTTCACTCTAAGATGTAGACAGGAAAAATTATCCTTTCACTTAAAAATGTGAAAGAAGATTAGAGAATGAAAGAAAATAACTGTATTCTTTAGTATTTCAAGATGTCATTCCTCTATATGTATAATGTTCAAAGCTAAGTGATTGGTACGTGTTGAAGGCAAACTTCTGTTACTACCTCATTACAATATTGTCTATTGTCATGTCCAAGAAATTTTCCTTAAGTTGGAAGTTCAGAAAATATTACAAATAAGAACTTCTATCTAGATACACACACACTTACACCTGAAAATTGCCCTGACCTTTTGAAACAGCAACCAACCAACAATAAAGAGAACAAAAGAGTGAAATAAGGGATAAAAGGAAAAGAATCAGAATTTTTCTGAATGCATTCTCTGACTAGCTTATATTAAACACCAAAAATAACAAGACCTTGACCCTAGAGCTAAAAAATAACAAAGTCAGTTCTGTTCAGGAAACCACATATATTTTAGCCAGTAACAATGGGAAGTTGTTTAATTAATAGCAAGACAGGCAACTCACTTATCTCTCATGTCAAAATTGACTTTGAATATCAGTCTCTCCAGATCCTATAGCTACCTAACTGGATGCTTCAGATAACGCTAACTCAAGGGCTTACATTAGGAGTCATATAGGTTGGTGGCCTATAACATGTTTTCTTTCAGTGTAAATAATTTTCAACTCACTTATGGATAAAGCAAACAATTTAATCAACAGAGAAACTCTCTCACACTTTTAGCTAATATTATTAACCACAAAAAATAATGTAGCTAAAAGATTCATCTCTAAGCATTTAATCAAATTTAGAAGTGATTTTCTATTTAAGTCATACTTACTTCAGATTTACATAAGCAAGAATTATTCCTTTTTCTAAAACAAATTTAATAACCCTACTTATTCCTTACTTCCAATGAACCGCTGGAGTATTATCTGAAGTTACCCGGAGGTTATAATGACTTAATCATATTTTTATTTGGTTTCATTAACCATTCAGATTTTCAGCAATGAACTTGAGCTTTCTTTTTACATAATAGTAGTATATTTGCATATGTTTTACATGTTAATTATACTGTTATTCTCTTTGCTATAATTAAAGTTAGCACTGCATTATAAAATTATATTTTCTAAGTTTTATAGCATGACAGTAAATATTCCCTGAAGCTAATATTAAAATCACGAATTATTTTCATTTTATATCAAAATATACATTTTTTTTTCTGTTTATCATGTGAGTGCCTGTGTGTATGTGTGCATTTGTGTGTGTTTTCCCCAAACATAGTGATGGTAAGAAGTTTAGAAAGTTGTGAATTTTTGGTTTCTTTTATTTTTATTTCTTAGTATCAAATTGAAATTTATTTTAGTTCTACCACTGTTGAACATTTTCATTAACAATTCTTTTATCTTTGCTAAAAGTAGTTTGGGTCACATATTTCTGAGACAACATTTTCTGTATCAAAACCTGTCATGTTAAATTGCATCTACCATCTTATAACTTGTGTGGACTGTGAACAATCCAAGTAGTTCTGTGTTGTCTTTTTGTAGTAGAAAAATAACTTATTGGAACTTTTCAGAGGCCAACACTAAGAATGATGAGAGATCATAGTAATTTTACACATTCAAGGAAATATTCAATACACAAAAATCATTTATTTTTCAAAATGTAAATCATGTCCACTCTATCTTCTAAATATACTCTTTCAATGAAATATTCTAAAAAGCATTTATGATGATATAAGTTGGTTGTCAAGAGACCCAGTCTCTAACTGGCAGTCTGATTTTGAGTAGGGAGATAGGCATTTGCAGGCAAAATGGAGAAAGAAGGGCATTACAAATGACTCCTGCATTCAGCCATGATGAATGAAGCCACGTAGGAGACAAACCTCCAAGACCATTGGAAAGATATTGTTCTAATGGACCCCATTCCTTAATCCAAGATCAATAGCTGAGTTGGAAGGCAGAGGCAGGAGGATCACAAGTTCGAGACCAGAGGCAGTCTGTGCAATTTAGTAAGATCCAGTCTCAAAAAGTAAAAAAGAAAAAAAAAATGGGCTGAGAGTGCAGCTCAGTGGTACAGCACTTGCAAAGCATGCAAGCGGGAGGCCCTGGGTTAAAATCCCAGTACTACACACACACACACACACACACACACACAAAAGATCAATAGCTACCTGAGCGTAAACCAAGATAGACTATTCCAAGACATCTGTCTGTTGGCCTTTTCTTTTGAAATATGCTCAACAAGTCCATTAAGGCATTTTTTAAAACAAACACTCTAGGCTTCACATATCCTAAATCACAAAAGCTTACTAAACAAGGACCTTTCCCAGGTAGAGTTTGAGTACCCACTCTCAAGGCTCACATCACACTAGGCGCCTAGGGCTAGCATCGCTTTGATCATGCCCTTGTTTAAACAAAACTAGAGGGCTTACACAATCACTCTCTTCTATCTCTGCTATCCTCTCTGGCTGCTGTATGACCAATTTCCTTTTCTCTCTAGGTGGCTGCATGTGAGCTGCCCCTACATTTGGGCCTACATCTATGTCTATCCAAAGTACTTTTCCTTCTAAAAAAGCATAATTAACTCTTCTTCTGTTGTCTCCAGCTTTTCCTTCCCCTGGGGAATATCCTAACCCTACATCAATTCAAAGAATTGAGGTTTCTCCAAGCTTTTTTCCAAGTTTATCTAAACTTCTCCAGATGTCTAAGTTTCCTCCAGTAACTATTCCTTAAAGGCAAACTCTCCTTCACAATAAACCTTCTGTACTGAAACTTCTGTGTCCACTTGAAATTTGTTTAAATTCAAAACATGAAGATGGGGATTTACTGCCAGCTTTTCAAATCCACATTTCCTGGAAACATGACAATGAATGATCATCTTTACTTCTCTTGTATTCACTCCATAATATAAGGTTTTAATAAGATAATTTCTTGAATATTGTATTGATTTAAAATTCTTAGATTATAAGAATTGAAATTTCAGTGTTATAAAGTCTCTATCTAAACCCAAACACGTTCAGATTAACTGTGTTGTTGGCTAGTTAACGTCAGGAAGTTAGATTTTTCATATGTAAAATGAATTAGAGTATCTGACCTTCCTAAGCCTTTCTGGATGTAGCATTCAAAGATTACTCAATTCATGTATAACTACAAGAAAATAAAGACTAAAACAAAAAATGATGACAGGTTGATTGCATGCATTATGTTCTGCTAGTCCTTAAAATTCTACTAAATGTCATCAAAAGAATATTTATGATAAGGACCAAGAGAATGGAAGAACACAAAATAGCAACCAAACTGGGATGCTGGGAAGAAGCTGCACAGGAAGTAACTAACTTGATATACCCAGCAAAATGAAACTCTAAGCCAACAGTGAGGCTCCTGTTTAGCTCAGTTGGTAGTGCATTGTTCTGCACTCTCTGAGGAGCCAGGTTTGATCCTCAGCACCACAAGAATGGGAGAAGGACCTGGCAATCCACTCCTGAGGCAATCTGTAAACAATCACCCATTAAAAACCTGAGGAGGGTTGCTATGAGTTGGATCTGACTCCAAGGCACCTAATAACAACAAGTCAACAAGCAAAGCATGGATACAATCATACTAGCACTTCAGACCCTTTAAAAGCCTCCAGAATTTACTGTAATAAATACTTGTGGAGATGGGGCTAAAGGTAGGGTTGCACAAGCTTTGTGAAAAACACTCTAAGGTGCAAGTGGACCTCTGCATACCTTTCTTACTTTTGCACCTAGGAGAAAGCTCTTGCATATCTGGATAATGATTGTTGTTGTCGTTGTTAGGTGCCCTCGAGTCTGTGTCTGACTCATAAAGACCCTATGTACAACAGACGCAACACTATTGTCAGTGCTTCTTTGCTATTCATAGGGTTTTTAGTGGAGGATTGATTTTTGGGAGTGCATTGCTAGGTCCTTCTCCTAAGCCTACAGCACCTGGTATTCCCAGGATGTCTCCTCATCCAAGTAGTAACCAGACCCAACCCTGCTTAGCTTCTGAGATCTGATGGGATCAGATGCCACAGGGCTACGGCTACAGGCTGGACAATGATTAAGTTTCTATATTTCTGCATTGAGTCAAACTAAGAAGTTCAAAACTAGGGTGAAGCAGGCCATGTTGGCCTAGTTGAAGTCTAGGATTCACTAAAACTGAAAGAAAGTAAGTGAAAGCACTTACATTGATTATTGAGTTCCCAAACTTCTTTTCTCCCTTTGCATCAAAAATGCTAGCACCCAAGTAAGAAATCAAAGGAGTATTCATTTCATTCAAGGATACCTTGATTCTTGAAAAGTATACATAAAATGAAGAAGTCTAAAATAAACACTAATAGAATAAAAAGTGAACTTATGGGAAATGGACTTTAGGCAATGAGAAATAATTAATTTTTAGAAACCTTCAAAATGGCTATATTTAACCTCTTCAAAGAGATGAGTCCATTAAAAATACATGAAACATGAAGAGGGTGCTATTAATAAAGTCTGTGGCAAAGGAATTCTTAAAATTAAAAAATATATACAAACATAAAATCTCAATGAAATCATTAGAAGTTAAATTTTAGGACTCATATTAAGTTACAGAGAAAAAGAGCTAAGAAATATTGGTCAGTGAAAAAATACCTGAAAATTAGATAGCCAGGGAGTTTCAAAATCTAAATAATGGGATTTTCAAGAAGGTATAGAAAGAAAATAGCATCAGTGGCATAATATAATAAAACAAATGAGTAGAATAGAAAAAGTCATCAAAGAAATAAATCAAGAAACAATTATGGAACTAAGGATAGGTAATTTGTTATTGAAATGAATCAGAGAGAATCTGTTGTGTTTTTTTTGTCGTTGTTGTTGAGAGGTACCATTGAGTCTGGTTGGATTCACAATGACCCTATGTACAACAGAAAGAAATACTACCTGACACTGATGTTTTTCATGTTTAACCTCATTGTGTATAAATGTAGGTGGGGTACAGAGCAATATAGCATTTGCTTTTTCCACTATTCAACTTTTATATCACTTTCAGTTACACTTTCATCAACTTACAAAAAGGTTAAGGAACATATTGAATAATATGTAGAAAAACTTGTATGCATATGAGGGTTATATTCCCCTATTTTTCCCATGTACTCATGCAGTTGCATCATTTACCTTGAGATTATCCTTTCCCCATTTATCCCTTTACATTGTGTCTCCTCCCCTTCCCATGTTTCATAACCTTCACTTTCCAATATTGGTACCCTCCTTCCTTCTTTCTACCCTTTATATTTCCCCTTATTTGTGAAGTTTAATTATACATTTCTATATATCTCCTTACATGTAGGTTGTTTTTTTCTTTCTTTGAGCAAGATTTGTCTGTGTTCATACCACTGTGGCGTCCAATCCCATTAGATCTCAGAAGCTAAGCAGGGTCGGCCTGGTTAGTACTTGGATGGGAGACAACCTGGGAGCACCAGGTGCTTTACGCTTGGGAGAAGGACCTGGCAAGCCACTCCCAAAAAACACTCAGCCATTGAAAACTCTATGAATAACAGAGAAGCACAATAGGGTTTCATCGATTGTATGTAGAGTCACTGTGAGTTGGACACAGACTCAATGACACCTATCAACAACAACAAGTAAGATTCAGCTCTTACATACGACCTGTCACTCTCTGAAACATGACGTCCTACTACAGAGTTTGGTCCTTCCTGACAACATTATCAAAATATGTAAAGTGCACATTAGGCACTCTTGCTTCTGTGGAGCACTCTAGTTGCACGTCTTCCAAGACAGAACTGTTGGTTCTTTCCACAGTCCATGGTGTATTCATTATTTGTCTCCAGTATTATAATTGAAAAGCATCAATTTTCTCCTGTTTCTCTTCTTCAATGTCCAGTTTTTACAACCATATGATATGACTGAAAATACCATGGCATGCATCAGGCACACCTTTGCCTTCAATGTGATATCTTCACTTTTCAACACTTTAAAGAGGTCCTTTGCAACAGCTTTTCCCAAGGCAATGTATCTTTTGATTTTTTGACTCATGATTCCATGGGTGTTGATTGTAGAACCCAGTAAAGCAAAATCTTGGACAGCCTCAAGTTCATCTCCATTTATCTAAATTTGTGTACTGACCTTGTTGTGAGGACTTTTGTTTTCTTGATGTTGAGGTACAATCCATCCTGGAAACTGTGTTCTTTGATCATCATCTGTAAAGTTTCAAAACCTCTTCACTTCCAGAAACCAAAGTTTTATCATCTATATAATGTAAATTGTTAATGAATCTTCCTCCAATACTGATGCTGCATTCTTCTTCATAAAGTCCAGCTCCTCAAGACACAGGATTGTGAAACTTCAGAACTCTAGGGACAAAAATATGCTTAGAAACTTCTAAAGGAAGAACAAAATCCAAACAAGAATAAAAACATACAACAACAACAGCAACAACAACAAACCCATAAAGGATGCTAGGCACTATGGTGCATGACTGTAATCCCAGCTACTTTGTAGGCAAAAGCAGTAGGATCATGAGTTCAAGGCCAGATGTAACCTGCATATCTTAGAAGAGACCTTGTTTCAAAACAAAAAAGGGACTGAAGGTACAGCCCAAAGATACAGCACTTGCCTAGTGTAGATGAGCTCCTGGTTTCAGCTTTCCCATACTGAAAAGCAGGAAAAAGAGAAGGAAAGAAGGAAGGAAGAAGGAAGGAAAGAATAAATAAGTAAATAAAATAAAGTTCAACCATGTATATGATTTAAAGAATTAAGTAGTTCTATCTAGTTTCTTACATAAACACTTTGTTTCTTTCACATTCAACTTCCTGTACACTATGAACAAACACCTTTAACTCTTTTAATTTTCTTCTAGTTCTCATTATTTCTACTGAAATGTCCCATTTTATTTTGAGTCTTATACAGAATCTATTTTGGTTTTGCCACGGTTTTGTCCTTTTTTGCTTTGAAACAAAGTCTCACTAAGATATACAGGTTATGTCTGGCCTTGAATTCATCATCCTCCTGCCTCTGCCTACAGAGTAGCTGGGATTACAGTCATACACAATAGTGCCTAGCATCCTTTATGGATTTGTTGCTGTTGTTGTTCTTGTATATTTACTATAGAAATAAATTTTTAAAAAGCAGGATAAGAAAGTCAACAGAAAGATTTAGAATGATAAGGAAGAAATGTCCACATTGAAGGAAGTAAAAGGGAAGAAATGGAGAAAGGAAAAGGAAGAGTACAGAGAAAAGAAGAGAAGGATGTGAGGGAGAAAACATGGAGGAAGATGAGGTGTACTCCCTGGTTAACCAATGTAATAAACTGAGCCAAATTTCAATCTGCCAATGGCTCAGATAGAAAACTTTCTATATTCTCGCTGAGTTCTAGAAATTATTTCATGCTTTCTTTAATATGAAGAAATCAATAAGAAACATAATCAGAATGGTAAATTTCAGGCTTAAGGAATGTTCCTAAATAAGACTTTATAATGAACTTTTATCAAAGAGCCTCTTTTTGTTTCAGTGTGGATTCATGACTCCAATTTTTACTAACAGAATTTTTACTAACAGAATTATGGCTGCAGTGACACATATATGCTGAATTCCTTCATTTCCTCTTGTTTGGAGAATTGATACAGAGGAAATCTTCAAAAATCCTTCTTGTACCTCTGGAAATCCCCTGAAGTATCTGAGGGGCTCATGTCCACAGCTAGAGCCATGTCTATATCAGAGGAACTGTGAATTTATACCTTGACAGTTGCTGAGCATAGTGGTGAGGGAAGGGACATGTTGGAAGTATGAAGTCAACAAGGACTGAAACAGATCCATCTAAGACAACAGGACAGTGATCAGATGGACAAAAGAATAGGAGGGAAGACTCATTACATGATCTGGGAACCTAGTAGGAAGCATCCACCTGAGTCATGAAAAGAAATCCAGGGGCCCAGTACAGCTAACAGTCATCCTCCACCTTTTACTCAGAGCAGCACTGTGTTTGAGCTTCTTCCCCACAGCATTATGGGGTAGCAAGGCACTAGGGGCAGGACCCAGGTTAAGCCCATCACTTTTCAACCTTTCTTCCACACAAGGGTCCTGCCTTGCTCAATGTGTGCAGCTCCACAGGCCAACAGGCCCATGTTCCTGCTTATTTTGTTAATGCACATTTTCCACGTTTTTAGCCTAGGGTTTGTCAAGGTCCAGGAGCCCCAGGTAGAGGGCGTGGCTGTGCTCTGTGAAACGGGCTTGAGATCAGCTAAACAGGCAGGGAACAGGTATTCTGGTGTATTTTGTAGAAAAGGAAACCAATATATTTCCTGTGTAAGTTTCTCTGACACTAGGTTTTGATTAGTATGCAGGAGAGCAAAGATTCTTTTCAAACAAGTGATTTTTAATTAATAGGCTTTTAAATCTCACATTTTAGGTGTTGAAATCCTACTTAACCATACAGTTTGGCCTTGATGTTTCTTCCTGCTCCAACATTCCCTACTTACTCTACAGGGGTGGAAGAGAGTGTCACACTTCAATAAAGGATCCTTCATAAACTGCAAGTGTTAGTTTGAGGAAGCTGACATTTGAGAAGCCATGCTGTGTTTCCATGGAAACCACTTGCTGTTATAAGACCAATTCTTCGTGACAGATTTTAATCTCAAATGTAAGAAGCACAGAATTGCACTTTCTAAATGAAGAAGAAAAATGGTGTAATGAAGGAAATGCTAATTGGAAAACACAGCGTGATTGTCTTTTTCTAATTTATAGCTTCTTTCTAAAGTTAGGTATATTTTATGTACAGGTATATATCTTATAAATGGCAAAAGTAAATTTGATTTTGTCAGTGGTCCAGGCATATTGAAAATGAAGCATTTTTAATGAGTCTCTCATCTTTATTTTTAGAAGGAATTTGAGAAAGCCAATTAAGAGTATCACAAAGAGAAATTTCATGTTTATATCATGTGTAATGGGGTTATTAAAGTTCAACACACACTCATCTTTGTGAAAAAATAACACCACTTCTAGGAATTAAATGACAAGTAGGTTGTATATTGAAAACTTACTATGAAAATGGCAGGTATGTGAGAAGTATGTTAAACAAAGACTCAAAATAGGTAAATAGGACCTCTTTTATAATATTTGAAATGAGAAAAAGCAATAGAAGAAAAAGGAAAATTTTTTTATATTCTCAGAAACATACATAAGTTGGCACATTTGAAGAGTAAATTAGAAGGAATAAGGAGGCATTGCCAGCTAGGACAAAGAAAAGTTCTTTTAAAGTTTTGAAAGACCTTCTCCTTTTCTTTCTTTTCTTTTTTTTTTTTTTTTTTTAACTGTCTGAAGATTAAAGCTAACTAGAAGCTAACTAGGAGTTAACTGGCTGGGATTTAGCTCAGTTGGTAAAGTGCTGCGCTGCAGTCTCTGAGGTCCCAAGTTCAATTCCCAACACAGCAAAAATGGGAGAAGGGCCTGGTAATCCACTCCCAAGGCAATCCCCAAACTGTCAGCCATTGAAAACCCTATGAGGGTCGCTATGAGTTGGATACCGACTCGGTTTCACCTAAGGAGTTAACTGATTAAGTAATGAATTTTACACAATTTCCTAAACAATTATTTTTCCTCAGTGAAGGTCCTGGTACACAAAAGGATCAATAGATGATTTTTTTTTAAAGGCCTAGACATGTACTGCTAGTATAGATTTTTGAGATAACTGAAGAGTTAATCTAAGTGAGTTATGGTGGTCAGGGACCAGCAGGATAGAAACAAACCCCTCTACTTTCCTGAAGAAAGAAATGTCATCATATTTCTTATTGTTGTTGTTGTTGTTAGGTGCTGTCGAGTCGGTCTCCGACTCATAGCGATCCTCATAGGGTTTTCAATGGCTGACTGTTTCAGGATTGCCTTGGGAGTGGATTATCAGGCACTTCTCCCATTTTTATGGTGCTGGGAATTGAACTCAGGACCTCAGAGACTGAAGCACAGCACTCTACCAACTGTGCTAACTCCCAGCCCCCCATGTTTCTTATAAGATCATCAAAATTGTAGCTATAAGTTAGGGACTTTTAGGTTATGACCAACCTAATGCATAATAGCATATTCTTCATCAGGCTATAAAATTTTTAATGGAAAATTATCTTTTTTATGTTGTAAGGCATTGTGCCTCGTGGATATCAAGGACAGGCAAGATGGCTCCAAGTGGAAAGCTTAAGGTGGGTACCTAAGTTGTTTCGAAAAAAAAAGAATTGATTGGCTACTGCTGCTACTGTGCTTGTGATCACTGTGTGATCACCATAGAAAACATATTGTGCCTGAAGGCATGCTCGGAATGACCTTTACACTGATTGCTCAGGATGAGATGATTGACTGTTACTTTTGCTTTTGGTCTCTATAAATGTATCTGAACTTCCTCAATAAACTGAGAGCTCTTTTCCATCACCTCCCGGAGACTGCTGTGTGGTTCTTGCACCTCAGAGCACTCACCCTTCTCTGAGTGTCTCAAACCCAGTTGCTGGTGATGTGGGTATGATAGACTGGCGTCCAACGTGGGGCTCCACCGGTGAACGACCTCGAGCCCTTACTGAAAAGCGGGCACCGAACCTTCAGAGCAATCAGATGGCTCAGCGTGAGTGAATCCCCACAATGGGAAATTCTTCCTCGGCTCACTCCGATCCTGGCTTGAAGGATTTTCAGAGGCTTCCGAGCCTTTGCGGAGTAACGCTTACTCTTAAGCAAGCCCAGACAATCTGGACTTTGGTCTTACAGTTTGCTTCATGGGTTGAAGGTGCTTGTCACCCCAACTCAGAGGCCTGGGATCGGGTGAACATCCAAACCTGTAGGAAGGAGATCCAGGATGGTGTTCAGGCACCCCGTGCTTCTATCCGGTCTTGATGGTGATTAGGGACTGCCTGCAGGGGCGGGAATGTCGTCATCTCTCACCTGGGCCCCATGCTGTCCCTGATCCTCGTCTTCCTCCTGATCCTCCTTTGACTCCCTCTAAAATTCTTCAGACAACTGACCTCGATTCGGTTCTCCAACAGCTTCAAGGCCTTTCTGGGCAACTCGATGATCTTTTGGGTGATTCACCTTCACCCCCAATTGCCTCTCCCCCAGGGAGAACTACCGCCCTTGCGGTAACCAAATCAATCGGAGAGGAAAGGCTGAAGTAGCCTTTACCCTGATCTGGGGCCGCCCTCTCAGGATGTCACTCCCAATGCTCCGCCCTTGCTATCCTCAGGAAAGGCGCCACCCAATGGTGATTCTAATATGGAGCCCCCTGGCCTGCCACCTGCTTATCATGAAAGAGCTGCAACTGTTTCTCCTTCTCCTCCTTGTTTGTTTGCCTCAACACCAGGTTTACCAAGTTAATCTCAACCCTAATCCTAAACGACCTGATGTCTGGTATGTGTTTTCCTCTGAAGAACTTAAGAATTTGAGAAAGGCCCTTCAAGAGGACCAGCCCCAGTCCCCTTGGGCTCCTTCCCTCCTTAATGGGCTTGCTCATCAACTTGCCCTGCCTATGATTGGCAGGAACTAGTGAGGGCCACTTGTAGTGGGCCTCAATTCATCCAGTGGGAGGCCTGTTTTAATGATGAATGTTTCAAGCAGGGTGAAATCAATCAAGCAGCCAACCCCCAGTCCCGATCACTTATGGGATGTTAAAGGGTACTGAGAAGGGTTTCACCACAGGCGCCCCAATATCAGCCATTTCTGCCCCCTATCTTGAGCAAGTCAGATTGATAGGGTTAAGAGCATGGGATAGGCTGGAGGAGGGTCCCTTCAAAAATCCTCTCCCACAACTGTGTCAAAGGAAGGGAGAACACTTATCTGAGTTCATAGATTGGGTGACTCAAAACATGTCTTGGAAGTTCCCCTATGGGCCGATGAGGGAAGATCTGATCTGGTCCACTGTTTGGAATGGGATGAATTCTGATCATCAATTGGCATGTGCCATCCTTAGGGAGAGGAGTATGGGGAGATGGATCATAGCCTCAAATGACATCCACTCCCAGGATCATCACACCCATGCTTTAGCTGCCACCCTGGTTGTTGCCATGGCCTCTTGGGTGCCAACTGCTCCTACTGTTGACCAATTCTAATCCACAGTCTCGCTCCTGCTTTGGCTGTGGCCAAATGGGACACAGTAAGGACTGTCCTTCAAGGGGTCCCTTGTCCTCCATTCCCACTGTCAGGCCTAAAACAGTCTGCCCTAGGTGTCACAAGGGCTTTCACTGGAGGAGGGAATGCAAGTCAAAGATTAATGTGGATGGAAAACCTTTAAACTAGAACAGGGGCATTCTCCAGCCCCATCACTCAAAGGAGGGACCCCCTCACTTCAGCCCCCTATTCCACATCCTTGGGCAAATTGTACTGTACCTATAATTCCCAAGGTCAGACCAAAGGTGATTATGAAACTCAATGGTAAGTCTTTCAAATTCCTTATTGCTACTGGAGCTGACTGGACAATATTGAGGAAGGAAGAAGTTCTTCCCTCTTGGAAAGTGATCTCACTGGGATCAGAGGAAATACCACCTCCTGGACCACTGTTGGCTGTGTCAGATGGGAGGATCCTAATGGCACTATAGGAGAGGTTCAGCCCCTAATAGTAGCAGGAATAGCCTCTAACCTACTTGTTGTTGTTAGGTGCCTCGAGTCATGTCTGACTCATAGTGACCCTCATAGGGTTTTCAATGGCAGATTGTTTCAGGATTGCCTTGGGAGTAGGCTGCCATGCCCTTCTCCCATTTTTCGGTGCTGGGAATCGAACTTGGGACCTCAGAGACTGCAGAGCAGTGCTCTACCAACTGAGCTAAATCCCAGCCCCTCTAACCTACTAGGGCAGGACATTTTAGGACATCAAAAGGCTTACATAACCACTGATCACAGGGCCTTGTATGAGGATATCTTAGAGCAGGAAAAATACCAGCAACAGTTTAATTTGCCCAAATGTCAGCCCAATTACAGGGATGACCTCACTTCTCTAAGCTCTGTGAGGGCCACCCTAGTCCCAGTCCTCGGTTCCACCCCCAATCCTAAAGGCTGCTGCTCCTACTGTGCCTCCTATCAGGTGGTGGCCTGGGCCCCCTGTCTGGGTAGTGCAGCAGCCTCTCTCCAAGGAAAAAATCCTTGCTTTCAAAGATATATTCTCTGAACAATTAGCCCTGGGACACATTCAACCCTCCTTGAGCTCCTGGAATAATCCCATCTTCTCTGTGAGGAAAAAGTCTGGCACCTGGAGAATGATCCAGGACTTGAGAAAGATTAACCAGAGGATGGTCATTCTGGGGACTCCCCATAGGGGTTTACCATGGATTTCCGCTATCCCCAGAGATCTATCTTTGATTATATTTGATGTTGAGGATTGTTTTTTTTCTATGCCCCTCTGTAACGAAGACTATGAAAAGTTTGCATTCTCTGTCCCCATTTGCAACCATGAAGCTCCTCATGATAGATATGAATGGAAGGTGTTGCCTCAAGGAATGGCCAGTAGCCCCACATTTTATCAGAGCTATATCAACCAGCTAATGACCCCTCTTTGAAAGCTGCCTAACATCCTTCTTTATCATTATATGGATGACCTAATTTTTGGTGCCCCTTCTACTTAACTATTGGCCCATGCCTTCCAAGTCTTGCAGGAGATACTGGCTAAAGGGAATATGAGAATTTCCTCTGATAAGATCCAAACGGTAGCCCCCTTTTCTATATTAGGGATGACCTTAACTCTAACTACTGTCAGTTCTTTAAAACCTCAACTTCACTTTCCTTCCCCTCTCTCATTGGTGGATCTTCAAATGATCCTTGGAGAGATTAATTGGATGAGGTCTTGGGTTCCAGTACCTACAGGGAAATTACTTCCCCTATTTGAACTCCTTAAAAATAGGGCTTCACATTACCTCATTACCCTAGAGGAGCAACATCTCTCCAGATTTCAGGAAATCCAACATGTAGCTCTGTGCTGACTCTGCAGCTCTGGGTAGGTATGATCCAACCCAAGACATTGATCTTTGGGTGTTTCCTGTTAAGCCATTTATCAAAGCTGCTTTGGTCCAATTGGACTCACCATTAATGTAGATCTATGGGTCTCTAGCAGGGACACCCCACATTCTGACTGAATGTAATCAATTAGCTAACCTCCTTTCCAAAGGTTGGGAACTTGCCACTCAATATTTTGGGTTTGACCCCCATAAAATTGTTGTTCCATACCAACTGTCTGACTTTCAGTGGTTCCTTTTAAACTGTCCTCACATTTCTATAGCACTTGAGGGATTTTTAGGAAAAATTGATTTTCATAGGGGGCCCTCCAAGTGGGCCACCACATTTACCAACCTAGACTGGGATCCCCCATGGGTCTTTTCCTTCTGACCTCTTTCTGATGGCTACATTGATGTGTCACTGATGATGGCAAATCTGGATCCACTGTGGTGGTCTTCTTTTCTGGATATTTCACTTCTCGTAAAAATAGGTATTTCACACCCTCTTTGGGTTCTGCCCAATTCAAAGAATTGCTCACTATTGCTCTTGCCCTCATGCATGTCCCAGAGCCTATGAATCTCTTCATTGATAGTCTCTATATTAGTAACCTGCTGCCAAGACTACTATCCTCCTTTATCTGGCTGGATGATAATCCTATTTCCCCATTCATGATCCAAATTCAGGGACTCCTAAACTCCTGCCATTCTCCTCTCTTTGTACAGAACTTGAGAAGCCACACCTCTCCTCCCAGATTTCTTTCCCTGGGAAATTCCTTGGCTGATGAAATGGCCTCTTCTGATGTTCAGGCGTCTATTATCTAGGAAGCCACCAGCCTCCATGAGCTGACCCATGTAAATCTTAGAGGCTTAAAACACAGATTCCCTGGAGTGCCTGTTATGGACTTAAAGTACATCCTCCACTCCTGCAAACAGTGCACTCCACTCCAGGCTTCTGGAGTCAACCCTAGGGGACTTCAGAACAATCAACTATGGCAGACTGATGTGACTCATTATCTTCCTTTTTGAAGGCTAAAATATATATTTGTTACCATAGACACTTATTCTCATGCCTGTTGGGCTCAGCCCATTCTGGA
The DNA here is from genome assembly GCA_007922755.1 of Pedetes capensis. Lineage (NCBI taxonomy): Eukaryota > Metazoa > Chordata > Mammalia > Rodentia > Pedetidae > Pedetes > Pedetes capensis. Next base: position 33,163 of record VMDO01015978.1, read on the forward strand.
GAAAAGGCCACTTCCTAAATTGTTTTGCAACACTGGGCCTGCCCCAAGGGATAAAGACAGATAATGGTCCCTGCTTCATTAGTAAGTCCCTACAACAATTTTTGAGGTCTAAAAAATTAAACATATCACAGAAATTCCTCACAACCCACAAGGACAGTACATTATAGAAAGACATCATCAGACATTAAAGGAAGCTTTAAAAAAACAAAAGGGGGAGACAGCCCCCCAAAGGCAGTTCCAGTTACACTTTTTACCTTAAATATTTTAAATTTTTATAGAGATAAAACAATGTCTAGATTCCGTAAGCATTGGAAGCCTCCAACACCCACCCCTCCCATGGTAGTGAGATGGAAGGATCCTCTCACAGGGCAACAGAAAGGGCCAGACCCTCTACTAACACTGGGATGGGGTTTTGGATGTGTTTTCCCCTACCACAAAGAAAAGCCTATTTGGGTTCCTGCTAGAAATCTTAAATTCCTCTCCCAGAATGGAATCCTGGGAAGCATTGAGGAGAATGGATCCCACTGAGCCTCCACAGCTCTCCTGGTAGGAACAAAGGAGAATGGGTGGTAGCTAGAGGTGTAATTAAAAATTGAGACTGGTAATGACTTCCTCAAACAAAGAAGCACCTGTGTCCAGACCACTCTGACAGTCATGATTGATAAAAAAAAAAAAAAAAAAAAAAAAACCTCAAACTTGTGAGCCAAAGATCTCTACTGAGGAGGCTTGAAGCACTTTTCTCTCGGTTCTCTCTCCGAGGTCACACGACCCCAGCTCATGTTCTCTTCCTACTGATTGCTCTCACCTGTGGATGTGGGCCTTCCTTGTCTGGCTGATATGAGAATCTGGATCGTCATTGCTACTCCAAATGGCTCCTGTGTCTACTTATCTCAGGCCTCGCCTCCATTTAGTCATGGTGTCTTAATGTCCCCTGTACCTGTCACTCTTTATCCAGAGGGCATTGACAAAGCATTCCCCACAAATTCCCTCTCCCTTCCACCTTCATTTGTCCCTAAATGTCAAGAAAATAATGTCACCCCTCCCATAAATTCCTCCCAGAGTTCCTGCAAGGTGTCCCGGGTCCCCAACTATGTATGGACTCAGACCCACAGATTGATGACCCATGTTTTTGGCCCTTGGTACTAAGCTGTTGCCTACTTTTTACAAGATCTTCTTTAACACAAAAAACAAGCTCCAAATCCACTATGCAGGAAACTCGGGAGATGGCTTCATACCTCCCCTTGGATCATGCTTTTCTCCTCATGTCCAACGGTTCTTGTGAAAATGCCACCATTATTAATTGCCTAGAGAACGGAGAAGCAAATTTCATCCATACCTACATCCTGGGGACTCCTCCCTATATGATAAAGTCTATAAACATGACTGATAGAGTATGGCAGGGTCTTAATATCAGCCTTACTCAAGTCAAGCGAGATTTCAGTCTATCTGCTATTATTGTGGGTGTTACCTCTCTTGTTATCACAGTTTTTGGAGCCACCACTGCTGGGATTGTTTTCTCCAATGAAGCTGTCACCACAGCTACCTTGAACAACCTGTCTCTTCATACTGCCAAAACCCTGCTGGAAGCTCACTCTGCCTTGGACACCCTGAGAGCCGGAGTCCTCATGTTGCAATCTCAATTGGGCTCTCATTAGGCTATATTAGAAATGATTACTTTGATGATGGGTGTACCCTGTGATCATTGCTATCACAGTAAATGTGTAACTCCTTATAAGACCTATCTCACTTAAATTTGTTCCCTTCTCAATGAGTCTGACATGTTTAGTGACTGGTTAAAGACTGAATGAAACCCTCTCTTTGATAGGCAATTATTGACATTTCTAAGAAAGATTGAGATAGTTAATACTACTGGAGTAGATCTGACCCCTCAGAACTTCTTTACTAATTTTGCTACCAATGACACTGAAAAACTATTAAGTCTCTATTTAACCCTTAAAAATTGTTGTTTTGCAGTCTTTTAATTGTTGGAAGCATAATTCTCAAATGTATAATCAATTGCCAACAAAAGAACAACCACAGATTTGCAATGGTTGCAAGCTTGTTATGTAGTCAGGATTATATTAACCTAGCTCAACACAACCCTAATGTCCATAAGGGAGACCATGTCCCTCTCCACCACTGGCAGCATATATATTTGGCTCAAATTGAGCAATAACAGAGTTTCCAAGACAGGGAGTCTGTCTCCAGTCAAAGCTCTCTGTATCTCAGCTCTAGTTTCCTACAGCTAAGAGCACCCTGCGTAGAGCAGGCTTAGGACACTCCTTTGTCATACCAGCTCCAAAATAAAACAAAAAGGGGAGATGTAGGGCATTGTGCCTCGTGGGTATCAAGGATAGGTACGATGGCGCCAAGTAATACTGTTTAAGGCAGGTATGTAAGTTGTTTTGAAAAAAATTATGATTGGCTACTGCTGCTTCCATGCTCATGATCACTGTGTGATCACCGTAGAGAACATATTGTGCCTCACTGTGTGCCTGAAATGACCTTTACACTGATTGCTCATTATGAGATGATTGACTGTTACTTTCACTTTTGGTCTTTATAAATGTGTCTGAACTTCCTCAATAAACTGAGAACTCTTTTCCACTGCCTCCCGGAGACTGCTGTATGGTTCTTGCCCATCCACGCACTCACCCTTCTCTGAGTGTCTCAGACTCAGGTGGTGGCAACATGGGTCCAATAGTATGTTAATATTTTGATATTTCCACTCCCATGATTTATCTCTCTGCTCATGCTTGAACCACTCCCATGAACTTGTCTGCCTTGTAACATAGCAGTGAATAAGCAAAGAACACAGCAAGATATGGAGCTAATATTTTAGGACAAATGACAGACTCTAAAATCCCGGCCTTTTTTATACTGTCTTTTTTTTGTGAAAAGAGCCTTAAAGAAGACTGAAGTAATGCAAGAAAATAAGAGTGTGACTGCGCTGCTACTCTACATTGCATGCTGTGGGAAGGAACACTAAGATGTTTGGGCAGAGATCTTAAATGAAAAGAGGGAGCAGTGAGCCTTGGGGAAGAGCATTCTGACAAAGGATAACAACAAGGACGAAAGAAGAAATCTGATAAATATTCTTGCATGAAATACGGTAGGGACAGCAAAGAAGTATGTGCAGCTGGGTTGGAGTGAGCTAGGGAAGAATGAAGGAAAAGTGGCCAGGACACAGGCAAGGGCTACATCACATGGGCTGCCTTGCTCAGTGTGAATACTTTTGATATTATTCTTAGTATTGAGGGAAGTCATTGGATGGTCTTCAAAACTGAAATATCACGTTGCCACTTAACATTTTTAAAAAGGATTTCGTGGCTACCGAAAGGGGGTAGACTATAAGTGTCCAAAAATAGAAGTTGAGAAGCTTATACTGCAGTGAGGGAAAAGAAGGTCATGTCTAAGACCCCAGTAATCCTAAAGAATGTAGTGAGAAAGTTTCATATTCAGATCACACTTTGAAGTCTGAACTGGGAGATTTTTAATGAAAGAATGGACATGAAATGTTAAATAAAAAAAGAGAATCTAAATTAATTCCAAAGATTTTTGTAAAGAAGAACAGAAAATATGCTGATGAAACTTCCTGAGAGAGAAAATATTTATGGGATGGGGAAAGTAAAATTTCAACTTTAAAAAATTAATATTGAGGTAACTATTAGAAGTTAAAGTGTAGGTAAGATGAATAAACCCAGAGTGCAGGGAAAGCAATAGGGCCATAAATATATTTTTTGGATGTTATATGTATATATATGCATGATTGTTAAAACAATGGAATTAGACAAGATCATCAAAGAAGAGAAAGTGGATAGAAAATAGAAGATGTACAAACATAGAATCCTGGAGCATTGTAACTTTTGATGGTTAAGAAAGTCAGGTGGACTGGGTGCCATGGATCACAAGTCTGAGGCCACAGGTAGCTTGCACAATTTAGGGACACCCTGTTTCAAAAATAAAAAAGAAAGAGGCTGGGGGTGTGTCTCAGTGGCATAGTACTTGCCTAACATGTATGGGGCTCTGAGTCCAAATCCCCAGTACTATAAAAGCTAAACAAAAGAAAGAAAAAAGAAAAAGAAAGGAAGAAAGGAGGAAGGAAGGAAGGAAGAAGGAAGGAAAGGAAAGAAGGAAGGAAGGAAGGAAGGAAGGAAAAGAGACGGTAAAGGAGCAGTCAGTGTTGGAAAGAAACCAGAAGGGGGCCATGTTACCAAATTATGGAAAATGGTTAAAGGAGGAGGAAGTGATCAACTTCCCCTGCTGAGAGATTGAATGGGATGTACATTGAGAAATACCTTTGGAAGTTAGTAATTTGGTGGTCTTTAGAGATCTTTTCAAGAGTAATTTTAGTGTAGTAGTAGGAAATAAAGGCTAATTGTATCCAAAAGAAAATGGCAGGAGAAGTAGGTAGAAACACAAACTCCCCTGAGATAGTCCTCTAAAAAGCACCAGAGCACTGTATCAGGTGGGGGATGAGGTCAAGGATAGTGAGTTAGCTTGTCTGTCATTATGAGCCAAATATCTGACAGACCAATTTAAGGAAGGATAAGTTTATTTGGTTCATGATTCAGAGGATTTCAGTCTATGTTGGTGAAGCTGCATGGTGGTCTGCTGACGGGGCAGTTGACAGGGGACTTCACATCATGGCAGACAGGAGTAGAGAGAGGTCAGAACTAGGGTTCACATAAAACCTTCAAAGGGGCTCTCCCAGTGATCCACCCCACCAACTAGGTCCTACCTCCCAAAGTCCCACAGTCTCCAACAGCCCTACCATGTGCAGACCTAGAGTTTAGACACATTACCTTTTGGATATGTTTTAGATGCAAATCATAGCGATGGGTTTCATTACTGCTTTAACTTGAGAATATTACACATAATTCGGTACAAATGAGAAATATCCCATAAAGAAAAATTGATAGTGGTGAGAATAACAGTGAGGAGAACAATAATTACAGGAGTAAAATGCATTTATTTTTATGCTAAAGGTATATGTGGAGTTTTTAGTGAAATTCCACTAATGCATTTTCAGCTCACTAGAAGCTAGTTACATAAAATAGTTTCTGAAATGAATAATTGGAAATATTTTATTTCTTCAGATAATAATTATTATTATGATGTCATGATATTTCAATAAAAACATATGTCTCTGGAATTCTTAGAAATAGGTCCAAATGAAGAAGAAATAATGCAGCTTATGAATTTCTGAGTTAGTGACTATCCAAGTTAAAATTTGAAGAAAAGCCCAAAATTTAGAGAATATCCTTAAAGAAAATCAATATTTTCTGAGCAATGTTAATATTTTCTGAACTGTGTAATAATATATGATGTCATAATGCTGAGCAACCAAAGAACAGTTGTCAATTAAAGATGTCTTAATTAGCTGGGTGGGGTGGTGCACACCTGTAATCACAGCAACTAGGGACGCAGAAGCAGGAGAGATCACAAGTTCAAGACTAGAGGCAGTTTGCATAATTTAGTGAGATCTTGTCTCAAAAAAGTAAAAAAAAAAATGGGCTGGAGGTGCAGCTTAGTGGTACAGCACTTGCAAATTGCAGCATGCAAACCCCAAGCCCTGGGCTCAACTCCCAGTACCACCAAAGAAACAAGAAAAAGAAGTTGTTTTAATTATGGAAAAAGTTTTAGGTGGTTCATTAAGAATAAAGAGATGCCTTAATTGATGGCACTGTAGTCACATCTTCAGCAAGTCAGATATTTGAATAAAATGAATGGCTTATTCTATTAGAAGAATATGTATGAGAGGAAAAGTTAAAGAAGCTGTAGTACATTGAAAAAATCTACAACTGTAGATGTTACTAACTGTGTAAGCAAACAAAAGGATTCTAAAATTCTTTCAAAACTATTAGGTTTTATAAGAGTGTTCATACAACTTCAAAAACATTTGATGCTTTTCCTAACAGAAATTAACATATTATTTTGTAAAACTCCTGCTATCACTCAAAAGCAAACTATTCAAAAAGCAACACCCTAAAATTTCTGTTTGTTGTCTTTGCTAGTGTAAATTTCATTCTTGGAGAGAAACTCCACTAATCCTTGACTAATTGAATCAATATTTCAGCCACATTTGAAGAAATACTTGATTATCATAGGGAATCATACATAATTGCACATATTCAGTGACAACTGCTCCTTTCTGGGGTTAAACACCTATAGGTAGTAGCCTGTTTGTAAATTAACTAATATTCTTTTCTTATCTATGACACATTTCTGTTTCATCTTTGATCTTTAAAATATTCTCCATTTTAAATTAATACACTAAAGTTTGATGGTTTCAGGCTTCAATTATATCTCTTTATAGGAAATCTTACTCTAAGATAAAGTTTTTGTGTATTAGAATAATGAATTTTTGTAAAGGTAATTGCAAACATTCCACAAATTATTTATCACAAAACTTGTTTTCCTGGGGAGAGTATAGTGGAGAGAGCTGAGAAGGTTTTAATTCTCAGATGTTAACTCAGGCCAGTTACTTAACTGCTTTCCCCCTCTTTTATCAAACTGGTGAAAATAATACAACTTATTTCATAATGTATGTAGCAGACTTAAGACAGTGCCTGGCACATGAAAAGAGCTCAGTAATTCAACAAGGTTTTTCCTGTGCTTGCCCACCTGTCCTTACTGAGACTTTAAAACTTCAGGGTGAATCCCTGTTTTGTTTCAGAGGGTATTGACACTTCCTCTTTAGACATTTTCCATCCGTAACTTGATTTTGAGACATATAATACAATATGCAATTCTATCAATTGTGATTCCTTACATTCCATGACACATACTAGCTTAATCAAAAAAGAAAAGTTTACTGGGTAATGAATGGAGAAACTCCAAGGAAGACATAATTCAGGGTAGAATTTGGGGTTTAAAAATATATCATCAGTCCCTTTCTCTTTCTTCACCTCATGCTTTTGCTTCCCTCTATATATTGGTTTTATCAGACAGAAGCTCACCATGTGGGACAAAATCTGAAAGGATGCTGCAGCCGATCTTCTTGAAGCTCAGTGGCACCTTAGTGTATTGGGCCGAGTCCTGGAGCTGTGACTGCAGGAAAGTGCATGGACCAATTTACCGGTCTATGTCCTGTGCCCAAAGCAATGGTACAGGAATAAAAGACCCCAAGAATCTCATTGAGTAGAGAAGTATTATTCTTTAGATTCAAAGGAGAGACTTTTTTAAAAATCATTTTGTTAAGAGAAGCTTAAAAAATAAAAAGAAAAGATATCTTCTGATAAAATGATTGCTTCAAAACCAAGAATTCCTTGGGGAGGGATGTAGTGTGTTCATTTTATTTCCTCATTGTCTAAAAGTAAACACACTGTGCATGTTTGATAAATTGAACTAGGTAAGGTGTGTAATCTTACGTAAAAAAGAGTGGTCAAAGAAGGCCTCACTGGGGAGATGATACTTTAGCAAAAGAAAACATATGAAGTAGAGGTTTATCATGGCAGGTTTACCAAACTATGAAACCAACATTGGCCAGGTACTGTGATGTACACCTGAAATCCAAGCAACTCCAGAGGCTAAGGCAGGAGGATCACAGGTTTCAGGCCAGAGGCAGCCTGCTCAACTTAGTGAAACACTGTCTTAAAAATGATTTAAACAAACAAGAGTCTGGGCTGTGGCTCAGTGGGGGAGTACTTGCCTAGCATGCACAGGGTCCTGATGCCCTGAGGCCCTATGTTCAAACTCCAGTCCTGAAAATAATATATATAGGTTACTTCAGACTTTATTCAGATCTCAGTATTTTTCCTTTTGTATCCTTTTTACTGTTTCAGAATCTAGTCTCAGAAACCAAATTGCACTTGCTCAGATATCCTTATTCAGGAGACTAAGTCTATGATATGTCTGATCTTTGACAGTTTCTCAATCTTTCTATCTCAGTCTTGGTATTTTTGTGGGCTACTGGTCTGATATTTGGTAGAACATCCCTCAATTTGAGTTTGTCTGATACTTTTTGCTTATCCGTTTGCTTGTTTTTAGAAAAGAAATCACAGAAGGAAGTCAAAAGAAAAGAAATCCCGCTGGTTGATGGGAACTATTGACTAGAGAAAGAGTAGGTTAACAATGTGGGGGTGAGAATCATCATCCTAGCAAAGTCTTTGAGCAGACAAAAAGGTAATGGGATTTAGAACCTGCAGGACTGATTGGCCTTACATGAAAAGAAGGAAAATTTATTCATAGAGAAAGAAGGCTGTCTGAGCATATGAAAACAATGCATGCAAGAGGGTACATTAAAGTGCAGAGGCTTATAAACGTTTTTATTTTGTCTTTAGCATTTTAGCTGTGCTTAGTTTAAAATCACGAAAGGTGTGCATCAGGGCTGTATTCTTTTACCATACCTCTTCAATCCCTCAATCTCTATGCTGAGAAAATAATTTTTAAGAACCTGGACTCAATGAAGAAGAACATGGCATCAGGATTGAAGAAAGACTCATTAACAACCTGTGTTATACAGATGATACAACTTGGCTTGCTGAAACTGAAGAGGATTTGATATATTTACTGAAGATCAAAGAGCACAGCCTTCAGTGTGGATTGTAGCTCAACATCTAGAAAACAAAAATCCTTACACGTGAGTCAGTAAGCAACTTCATGATAAATGGAGAAAAGATTGAGGTGGTCCAAGAGTTTGCTTTACTTCAACACCCATGGGAGCAGCAGTCAAGAAGTCAAAAGATGCATTGCCTTGGGAAAAGCTGTTGCAAAAGTGCTGGGCCCAACACTCCAGGGAAAGAAAGTGCGAGGAGAGGTTCCCCACCCCCAGGGGATTACAGAATCACAGTATACTCTGAGAGCTGATGAAACAAGAACTCGAACTCATTTCTTGGGGAGGGGGCAGATGACTATATGGCATGAGATAAGAGTGGGGGTAGGAACTTAGCCAATCCATACAGAAGTCAGCTTGATCATGTACTAAACTTTTACAGGGTCTCCATCATGGACACACGGAGATCACAAGCATGGAGATAAGCATAGCCAGTCCCAGTTGTTGTGGGTGCCACAGTAAGCAGTTCCCCTAAACAGGCTTCAGCACCATCTTAGTGGTGTAGCAAGAGATTAGAAAAGGAGGAGGAAATCCCCCACAAAAAAGACCTCCTTAAAGTGTTGAAAAGTAAAGATGTCACATTGAAGACGAAGGTGTGTCTGATGCATGCTATGGTATTTTCAGTCATAATATGTGTTTGTGAAAGCTGGACATTGAATAAGGGAGATAGGAGAAGAATTGATGCTTTTGAATTATGGTGCTGAAGATGAATATTGAATATACCATGGACTGCAAAAAACCAACTGATCTGCCCTAGAAGAATTGCAACCAGAGTGCTGTTTGGAAGTAAGGGTGACTAGGATGGGTCTTACATATTTTGGATATGTGGTCAAGAGGGACTAATCTCTGGAGAACATGATGTTTGGAAGAGTAGTTGGTCAACAAAAACAAAAGGAAGACCCTCAAATAGATGGATTAAAACAGTGTCTGCAACAATGGGCTTAAACATAAAAAAGATCTTATGCATGGCCCCATGTTGGTGTAGTGTTTTGTTTTGTTGTACACAGGGTTGCTATGAGTCAGACCTGACTTGATGGCACTTAACAATAACAATGGCTATGTAACTAATTATCACAAACTTAAACAACATATATATTGCCTTCTCAAAATTTACATGTGTCAGAATAGCAATCTTCTCTTAACAGGATCCTCTACTGAGGATCTTACATGGTTAGAATTAAAGTAACAAGTGTTCAGGGCTCATGTGAAGTGCAGGGTCTTCCTCTGAGCCTACAAGGTTGTTGGTAGAATTTATTTCTTTGAAACTGTAGCTGTATGGTGAGTTGCTTCTTCAAGGGTAGCAAGAGGGTATCTCCAATTTTTGATTAGTTTGTTTTGGTTTTTAAGCCCTAGCCCTAGATATGATTTTCCCACTAGTACTGGGAGTTGAATCCAGGTTCTTGTACATGCATGCTTGGCAAGTGTTCCACCAATGAGTTGTACACCTATTTCCTTTTTTATTTTTGATCTTAAAACAGGATCTCCCTAAATTGCTTAGGCTTCCTCTGGCCTTCAATTTATGATCTTCCTGCCTTAGTTTTCTGAGTCTCTGGGATTGCAGGTGAGTGCCATAGCACTGGGTTTAATCCTGTACTTCTTTTAAAGTGCTTATCTGATTAGGTCAGGCCTTTCAGGATTACCAACTTTTTGATTAGGATCTCAATTACATATTGAAAGTCGCTTTACCTGTATTGTCTCTGTTACAAATTGTAGATCTTGCTCACACTCAAGACAAAGGGATTATACAAGGTGTGCCTCATAGGGTGTAAGTAGTAAAGGAAATCATCAGATTTGAGTGAGGATAGTAGAGAAGGTAGTAAATGTTTTTGGAAATGAAGAAGATAAAAATGTCTCAGAATGAGATACTTTATACGTTAAATAAGGTCTTCAAAATTGTAGGGCTCTTCCAATATGCAGTTTCCTACCATAAATGCTTATCCAGCCCAAATCTTATACTTTAGCCAATTACTGAACATTCTGAGTGGCATTTCTATGAGTTTCTCATAAACAGTAAGAAAAGATTGAATTTATTGTCCATTTTAAAATATATCAAGCTATATGGAATAATGATCAATGCAGAAATGGACTTAGTATTCAACACATGGTTTTCTAAATATTCATATTGATCGGAAAACATGTCATATCTACATTTAAAAAATTTCTGGTGCATGTTCTATTTTAATAGCTGTGTTACATTTAGCAAAACATTCAGAAGTAAGAGCACAGGGATTATGCAAATAATTCAGAAGCTATGACCAACCCTTTCAAACATTATACTGTTAGAATAAACGACTGATTGACAGTTAGTTTGAATGAGAAACTTCCAGAATTTTTACCACCAATATCTTAAATCACCATGATAATGCTTAATTTTATGTAAGAAACAAAAGTTTTTTGTTGTTGTTGCCTATTGTTCTTATTTGCTTTTAGAGAACCTTCCTGAAATTGCCTTTGTAGAAAAGCCTCATTAAAAAAAATCATGAAATAGAATTGCTTTTACTTTAATATTTCAGTAATGAAGACAACAGAAAATAGCATATGCCTATATGGTATTATTTTGCTACGAATATCAAATAAGGACACACATCTACAATCTAGCTCTAGAAAACAAAATTAATGGCAATTAATAAGAAATAGTCATAAATAGAGACCTCTGTATAACACATTGTTTTGTATATACAAAGCAACTTATGAATCTTCAATTCAACAAGTATTTAATTCAGAATCTACTCTGCTATAAACACTGGGCATAGAAATGTGGAGGACATTGTCACTAGCTGGAAATAGGCTCTCAAGGTACAGGGAATGCTGCATTTCATTAAATGTAGTGTTGGGCCCATGTCTCTTAAAGAAACATACACATATGTTTCAAGCACTTTAATTATACATATGTTGTTAGGTACCCTCGAGTCGGTATCTGACTCATAGCGACCCTCTGTGCAACAGGGGAAACACTATTGTCAGTGCTTCTCTGCTGTTCATAGGGTTTTCAATGGCAGATTGATTTTTGGGAGTGGGTTTCCCAGTCCTTCTCCCAAGCCTACAGCTCCTAGTGTTCCCAGGTGGTCTCCCATCCAAGGACTAACCAGGACCAAAACTGCTTAGCTTCCAAGATCTGAGGGGATCGGATGCCACAGGGCTACAGCTGCAGGCAATTATACATATATAATTATACATATTTAGCTGGGCGAGGTGGCGCATACCTGTAATCCCAGCGACTTGGGAGGTGGAAGCAGGAAGATTGTAAGTTTGAAACCAGAGGCACTCTACATAATTAGAAAGACCCTGTCTCAAAAAGTAAAAAAATTAAAAAAAAAAAAAAAAAAAAAGAGGGGTTATGGGTACAGGTCAGTGGTACAGCAATTGCAAAGTATGCAAGCTTGAGACCCTGGTTCAACCCCCAGTTCTGCAAAAAAAAAAAAAAAATATATATATATATTATATATTATGTATGTTTTATATACTTGCTTTTAGGAAATTGTGACTGTGATTTTGTGTAATACAATAGAAATAAGAGTGCTATGAAAGTTGGCATGGGCTTATTATGCAGAAGGTGCCAATGAAGTCACGGTTCATTATATTTCAGTATCTCTATATAAACCCTTAGAAGAAATTCTCCCTTAATACCAAAGGAACAATGTTTTTCTTGATAGTTCCATTTTATCTTATAACTATCTTACAGCTACAATGTACAGATGGTTAGATATCCTTATTTCATATTGTCTATTCAAAAGCTTAGAGGTAAGTTCATGCCCATCAGAATAGCATTGTATGTTGCCATACTATTTATTCAGTTTTCAGTCAATATGGCATTCAGTATGATTCAAAGGTATTTTCCTATGACTGATCTACTTTTAACTGAGATTATGTTGTCATCTGTTATGCATCCGAAAAAAACCACTAACCTTCTTTCCTGAAAAAAGCAGATGTGAAAAAAAGGCAGGTGAGCTGAGATTGAGAAAGACAGAAATGTCAAGAGGTGGCAGGTAAAGCAAGGACAGCTGGTAAAAGACAGAAAGTAGGTTGCAAAGGTGGGGGCTAAAACTAAACCCAGATCTGTATAGTTTCTTTCTAGCTACTTGCCAGGCTTCAAAATGGATCTGTATTTAATAACCAATCTAGAACAAAAGCATGCCATATCCTTCTCAGTAAATAAAAATTCAAACCCACTACAGGCCAAATTAGGAGGAATAATAGGCAAAGATACCTGGTTGACTTCTTTGTATGTTTTAATTTATGATTTTGCATTAGGTAAGCTCTTGGAAAAACTTTCACAAAAACAAAGCCCCTCATGCATTCTGGACTTGTCTTTTATTGTTATATACTTTGAATTTCCCAAATGATTACTACAAGTAACTAGTCACAGGATTGTTCTGAGTTTAGAAAATGTTGAGATGTTTTTTATAACATAGTTTTACATTATTTATATCACAGTATACAAATTAGTGATCTTCAAGCTGGATCTGATCAAAAACATTTAGTAAATATTTTGCAATATTTTGCCAACATGCTATAATTAGAAAACATTACAAAATCACAAAAAGGCAGATATACTTCCTCATTTTAATGACTTACAACAACAAAAGACTTCGATTAAGAGTTGTATGCAATCCTTAGGTCTCTCTAGAGTCTTAAACCTGATGAACTAATTTACATAACTTGACAGTCTCTTGTATGTATTTGCATTTTTGGCCCAAAGTATAATGCCTATTTCACAAATTTATTTTAAAATCAATTAACTAGGCAAAATTTGCCTCTTATAGAAAAAATATATATACTTTCCTTTTGTCACCCAGAGCCATATAGCCTCTTGCATTAACTATAAGGAGGCTGAAAAAAAAAATGTCTAGTAAACCACACAAGTACTATATATGGACATTCTTTATTTTGTGTGGCACTGGGGGTTTGAATACAAACACAAGGTTTAATGTAAAGCTTCACATCAACATAAATGATAAGGTTTATGAGTTCTCTTTTTCTTGATAAATTCAGTCCTTGTACTTTTTCTATTCTGACTTACTTTGCCATCTTTCTCCCATGTGTCTATTATCTTTTTTGTCTATAATTGCATTGACAAGATCCTTCCCTCCTCAGTAGTATAGAATGCTTACTCCTATATAAGATAGGATGGTTATCATTAACATTTTGAAATGAACCCTTTAACCTGACCAACATCTAGATAATAACATTCCCTTTCCCTCATCCCCAAATAAGCTATTGTCTGTTTATCCTTCTGGGTATAGATACAATATTTTATTTTCCAATTTTAATTTTTGACTTTTTATGAAGTTTTCTCTTTTGCTTGTCTCTTTTGGAAGACAGCACCCTAAATTGTTTATGTATATTTTCCAGTTCCTGCAGCCATACCACTGTGGTGTGTGATCCAGTCAGATCTCGGAAGCTAAGCAGGGTTGGGCCTGTTTAACACTTGGATTGAAGACCCCCTGGATACCAGGTGCTGTAGGCTTGGGAGAAGGACCTGGCAACCCACTCTAAAAACAATCAGGCATTTAAAACCCTGGGAATACCAGAGAAGCACTGACAACAGTGTTTCACCTGTTGTATACAAGGTCATGATGAGTCAGACACGGACTCAAAGACACCTAACATCAACAACAAACAACAGCAATAACAATATTATAATTCTTTCCAAAAGGGTACATAAGAAATAAACTTCCTGAGTTCTTCAACATCAAATTTTTTTTTTTTTTTTTTTTTTTTGCCATCAAAATTGAATGCCAATTTGGGCGGGCACCTAGGTTGAAAGGCTTCTTCTTACAGAACTTTTATATTCGCCATCTGGGGTACCCAGTTATAAATCTACTATCAATCTGATTCTTATTTCTCTACAGGACTTTTCTTTTCTCTCTCTGGAAGCCTTTATGATTTTCTGTCTACCTCTGGAATTCCAAAATGTCACCAAGATGTTTCTAGGAGTGAGTATGTTTTCATCAGTTATATTGAGTATTTAGTGGACACTGACAATCTCAAGACTTCTTTAGTTGTGGAAAGTTTTCCTCAGTTATTTTAGTAATGATGTCCTCTGCTCCATTTCTTTGTTACCTTTTTCTGGAATTACTACCAAAAGGATGTTGGAGCTTCTGAATTCATCTTCTCTATATGTTATCCTGGGCTAGGATTTAGCTCAGTTGGTAGAGCCCTGCGCTGCAGTCTCTGAGGTCCCAAGTTCAATTCCCAGCACCACAAAAATGGGAGAAGGACCTGGCAATCCACTCCCAAGGCAATTCCGAAATAGTCAGCCATGGAAAACCCTATGAGGGTCGCTATGAGTCTGATACTGACTCGATGGCACCTAACAACAACAACAACAACAACAACATATGTTATCCATTCTTATTGATCATCTGTTTGGCCATTTGTAATGTATTCTTGGAGAATTCTTCCATTCTAGACTATTCATCCTTTCTTCAAGTATGCACGTTGTGCTACTCAGATTATCTACTGAATTTTTAATTTCCAAGACATCTGGATGGCAATTTTTTTATACTTCCAGTCTCCTCTTGTATCTCTCTGAAATACTAATCACATTTCTTCTAAAATTTTCTTCTGTTTCCTGGATTAAGTTTGCTTTTTTGGATGTTAGCTCTTCTATTTGCAGGTCTTATGACTCTCTTTCTGTTTTCTTTATAAATTTAAGGGCTGTTGGAACACTTAAATTTGTACACGAATGCTTTTATGTTCCCCATTATCTCTAGTGATTTTGAGAGGAAAGTCAAATATAAAGTCGGACAGGGAGTCCCAATTCCTGGACTTCTGGACATAGTTGTTTCCTCTTTCTCTTGGGTTTTATATACCACCAGGCATTTCACCAACTTCCTCTTCTCAGAGTCCTAAACTGAAAATTTCTTTAAGTCCATATGAGGTCTTTTTTTTTTTTTTTTTTCTTAGTCTGGGAGATAGTCTTTACCTTTTCTACTTCAAAATCCTGTCCTTATTCCTCTTCTGACCCAGAATCCACTACCAAATCAATTAAAGTAATCTCTAGGCCATCCTTGATTATTTCCTCAACTCCATACTTTGTTTCTACCACAGTAAGACCCTGAGTGGTTAAATCCTTTACCTCATGTAATACTGAGGTCTCTTCTCCCTCCTCTATCCCTGATGATTCTTCTTCCTCCATCTCTGAGGTTTCTTGTCCCTCCTCCTCTAGCCATGAGGTCTCTTGCTCCTCCAAATTGGGGGACTATTTTTCTTTCCATTTTTTTTTATTAGAAATTTTTAATGTACATCATAATGTGATTCATTTTGACATGCTTTTCATTGTGACAATTTTCATATATGCAATTTGATAAGCATTATACATATAGGTTACCCCTTACCCTCCTCTATGTTTCCCCCCTCCCCCTTCCTAAGTTTCCCATCCAAGTCTTCTCTATCTTTTACTATATAGTATTTTTCTATAAGAAATCCAGCAAAAAAAAAAAACCCTAAACGGAACATACAGAGGGAAATTACAAAAATAAAGGGAGAAATATCTCAATTAGAATCTAAAGAGATAATTCAAAAAATTAATAAGACTAAGAGTTGGTTCTTTGAAAAGTTTAATAAGATAGACACCCCTCTGGCAAATCTCATCAAAAAGAAAAAGGAAAAATCTAACATAGTACGGATTA